>OY282560.1:45593840-45772475 GCA_958295665.1 Tipula vernalis
CAAACCGCATTTAAATTGGTTGATTATTTCCATACATTTCACAGAAAAATCGATTCGAAGAAATCACCTTACTATAGCTCAGCCGATTCAGAGCTGTAAAAATCCAAAATCTGCAATTGTGCTCCGATTGGGTTTCTTGATACCTCAAATGATAGGTCTCGGGACTTGTAATTGTTAAGCCAAACCGCATTTAAATTGGTTGATTATTTCCATACATTTCACAGAAAAATCGATTCGAAGAAATCACCTTACTATAGCTCAGCCGATTCAGAGTTGTAAAAATCCAAAATCTGCAATTGTGCTCAGAATGCGGTTCTTGATACCTCAAATGATAGGTCACGGGACCTGTAATTGCTATACCATACATTTCGTAGAAAATTCGATTCGAAGAAAATAACCTTACTACAGCTCAGCCGATTCAGAGCTGTAAAAATCCAAAATCTGCAATTGTGCTCCGATTGGGTTTCTTGATACCTCAAATGATAGGTCTCGGGACTTGTAATTGTTAAGCCAAACCGCATTTAAATTGGTTGATTAATTCCATACATTTCACAGAAAAATCGATTCGAAGAAATCACCTTACTACAGCTCAGCCGATTCAGAGCTGTAAAAATCCAAAATCTGCAATTGTGCTCCGATTGGGTTTCTTGATACCTCAAATGATAGGTCTCGGGACTTGTAATTGTTAAGCCAAACCGCATTTAAATTGGTTGATTAATTTCATACATTTCACAGAAAAATCGATTCGAAGAAATCACCTTACTACAGCTCAGCCGATTCAGAGCTGTAAAAATCCAAAATCTGCAATTGTGCTCCGATTGGGTTTCTTGATACCTCAAATGATAGGTCTCGGGACTTGTAATTGTTAAGCCAAACCGCATTTAAATTGGTTGATTATTTCCATACATTTCACAGAAAAATTGATCCGAAGAAATCACCTTACTATAGCTCAGCCGATTCAGAGTTGTAAAAATCCAAAATCTGCAATTGTGCTCAGAATGCGGTTCTTGATACCTCAAATGATAGGTCACGGGACCTGTAATTGCTATACCATACATTTCGTAGAAAATTCGATTCGATGAAAATAACCTTACTACAGCTCAGCCGATTCAGAGCTGTAAAAATCCAAAATCTGCAATTGTGCTCCGATTGGGTTTCTTGATACCTCAAATGATAGGTCTCGGGACTTGTAATTGTTAAGCCAAACCGCATTTAAATTGGTTGATTATTTCCATACATTTCACAGAAAAATCGATTCGAAGAAATCACCTTACTATAGCTCAGCCGATTCAGAGTTGTAAAAATCCAAAATCTGCAATTGTGCTCAGAATGCGGTTCTTGATACCTCAAATGATAGGTCACGGGACCTGTAATTGCTATACCATACATTTCGTAGAAAATTCGATTCGAAGAAAATAACCTTACTACAGCTCAGCCGATTCAGAGCTGTAAAAATCCAAAATCTGCAATTGTGCTCAGAATGCGGTTCTTGATACCTCAAATGATAGGTCACGGGACCTGTAATTGCTATACCATACATTTCGTAGAAAATTCGATTCGATGAAAATAACCTTACTACAGCTCAGCCGATTCAGAGCTGTAAAAATCCAAAATCTGCAATTGTGCTCCGATTGGGTTTCTTTATACCTCAAATGATAGGTCTCGGGACTTGTAATTGTTAAGCCAAACCGCATTTAAATTGGTTGATTATTTCCATACATTTCACAGAAAAATTGATCCGAAGAAATCACCTTACTATAGCTCAGCCGATTCAGAGTTGTAAAAATCCAAAATCTGCAATTGTCCTCAGAATGCGGTTCTTGATACCTCAAATGATAGGTCACGGGACCTGTAATTGCTATACCATACATTTCGTAGAAAATTCGATTCGAAGAAAATAACCTTACTACAGCTCAGCCGATTCAGAGCTGTAAAAATCCAAAATCTGCAATTGTGCTCCGATTGGGTTTCTTGATACCTCAAATGATAGGTCTCGGGACTTGTAATTGTTAAGCCAAACCGCATTTAAATTGGTTGATTATTTCCATACATTTCACAGAAAAATCGATTCGAAGAAATCACCTTACTATAGCTCAGCCGATTCAGAGCTGTAAAAATCCAAAATCTGCAATTGTGCTCCGATTGGGTTTCTTGATACCTCAAATGATAGGTCTCGGGACTTGTAATTGTTAAGCCAAACCGCATTTAAATTGGTTGATTATTTCCATACATTTCACAGAAAAATCGATTCGAAGAAATCACCTTACTATAGCTCAGCCGATTCAGAGTTGTAAAAATCCAAAATCTGCAATTGTGCTCAGAATGCGGTTCTTGATACCTCAAATGATAGGTCACGGGACCTGTAATTGCTATACCATACATTTCGTAGAAAATTCGATTCGAAGAAAATAACCTTACTACAGCTCAGCCGATTCAGAGCTGTAAAAATCCAAAATCTGCAATTGTGCTCCGATTGGGTTTCTTGATACCTCAAATGATAGGTCTCGGGACTTGTAATTGTTAAGCCAAACCGCATTTAAATTGGTTGATTATTTCCATACATTTCACAGAAAAATCGATTCGAAGAAATCAGCTTACTACAGCTCAGCCGATTCAGAGCTGTAAAAATCCAAAATCTGCAATTGTGCTCAGAATGCGGTTCTTGATACCTCAAATGATAGGTCACGGGACCTGTAATTGCTATACCATACATTTCGTAGAAAATTCGATTCGAAGAAAATAACCTTACTACAGCTCAGCCGATTCAGAGCTGTAAAAATCCAAAATCTGCAATTGTGCTCCGATTGGGTTTCTTGATACCTCAAATGATAGGTCTCGGGACTTGTAATTGTTAAGCCAAACCTCATTTAAATTGGTTGATTAATTCCATACATTTCACAGAAAAATCGATTCGAAGAAATCACCTTACTACAGCTCAGCCGATTCAGAGCTGTAAAAATCCAAAATCTGCAATTGTGCTCCGATTGGGTTTCTTGATACCTCAAATGATAGGTCTCGGGACTTGTAATTGTTAAGCCAAACCGCATTTAAATTGGTTGATTAATTCCATACATTTCACAGAAAAATCGATTCGAAGAAATCACCTTACTACAGCTCAGCCGATTCAGAGCTGTAAAAATCCAAAATCTGCAATTGTGCTCCGATTGGGTTTCTTGATACCTCAAATGATAGGTCTCGGGACTTGTAATTGTTAAGCCAAACCGCATTTAAATTGGTTGATTATTTCCATACATTTCACAGAAAAATTGATCCGAAGAAATCACCTTACTATAGCTCAGCCGATTCAGAGTTGTAAAAATCCAAAATCTGCAATTGTGCTCAGAATGCGGTTCTTGATACCTCAAATGATAGGTCACGGGACCTGTAATTGCTATACCATACATTTCGTAGAAAATTCGATTCGATGAAAATAACCTTACTACAGCTCAGCCGATTCAGAGCTGTAAAAATCCAAAATCTGCAATTGTGCTCCGATTGGGTTTCTTGATACCTCAAATGATAGGTCTCGGGACTTGTAATTGTTGAGCCAAACCGCATTTAAATTGGTTGATTATTTCCATACATTTCACAGAAAAATTGATTCGAAGAAATCACCTTACTATAGCTCAGCCGATTCAGAGCTGTAAAAATCCAAAATCTGCAATTGTGCTCAGAATGCGGTTCTTGATACCTCAAATGATAGGTCACGGGACCTGTAATTGCTATACCATACATTTCGTAGAAAATTCGATTCGAAGAAAATAACCTTACTACAGCTCAGCCGATTCAGAGCTGTAAAAATCCAAAATCTGCAATTGTGCTCAGAATGCGGTTCTTGATACCTCAAATGATAGGTCACGGGACCTGTAATTGCTATACCATACATTTCGTAGAAAATTCGATTCGATGAAAATAACCTTACTACAGCTCAGCCGATTCAGAGCTGTAAAAATCCAAAATCTGCAATTGTGCTCCGATTGGGTTTCTTTATACCTCAAATGATAGGTCTCGGGACTTGTAATTGTTAAGCCAAACCTCATTTAAATTGGTTGATTAATTCCATACATTTCACAGAAAAATCGATTCGAAGAAATCACCTTACTACAGCTCAGCCGATTCAGAGCTGTAAAAATCCAAAATCTGCAATTGTGCTCCGATTGGGTTTCTTGATACCTCAAATGATAGGTCTCGGGACTTGTAATTGTTAAGCCAAACCGCATTTAAATTGGTTGATTAATTCCATACATTTCACAGAAAAATCGATTCGAAGAAATCACCTTACTACAGCTCAGCCGATTCAGAGCTGTAAAAATCCAAAATCTGCAATTGTGCTCCGATTGGGTTTCTTGATACCTCAAATGATAGGTCTCGGGACTTGTAATTGTTAAGCCAAACCGCATTTAAATTGGTTGATTATTTCCATACATTTCACAGAAAAATTGATCCGAAGAAATCACCTTACTATAGCTCAGCCGATTCAGAGTTGTAAAAATCCAAAATCTGCAATTGTGCTCAGAATGCGGTTCTTGATACCTCAAATGATAGGTCACGGGACCTGTAATTGCTATACCATACATTTCGTAGAAAATTCGATTCGATGAAAATAACCTTACTACAGCTCAGCCGATTCAGAGCTGTAAAAATCCAAAATCTGCAATTGTGCTCCGATTGGGTTTCTTGATACCTCAAATGATAGGTCTCGGGACTTGTAATTGTTAAGCCAAACCGCATTTAAATTGGTTGATTATTTCCATACATTTCACAGAAAAATCGATTCGAAGAAATCACCTTACTATAGCTCGGCCGATTCAGAGTTGTAAAAATCCAAAATCTGCAATTGTGCTCAGAATGCGGTTCTTGATACCTCAAATGATAGGTCACGGGACCTGTAATTGCTATACCATACATTTCGTAGAAAATTCGATTCGAAGAAAATAACCTTACTACAGCTCAGCCGATTCAGAGCTGTAAAAATCCAAAATCTGCAATTGTGCTCAGAATGCGGTTCTTGATACCTCAAATGATAGGTCACGGGACCTGTAATTGCTATACCATACATTTCGTAGAAAATTCGATTCGATGAAAATAACCTTACTACAGCTCAGCCGATTCAGAGCTGTAAAAATCCAAAATCTGCAATTGTGCTCCGATTGGGTTTCTTTATACCTCAAATGATAGGTCTCGGGACTTGTAATTGTTAAGCCAAACCGCATTTAAATTGGTTGATTATTTCCATACATTTCACAGAAAAATTGATTCGAAGAAATCACCTTACTATAGCTCAGCCGATTCAGAGCTGTAAAAATCCAAAATCTGCAATTGTGCTCCGATTGGGTTTCTTGATACCTCAAATGATAGGTCTCGGGACTTGTAATTGTTAAGCCAAACCGCATTTAAATTGGTTGATTATTTCCATACATTTCACAGAAAAATCGATTCGAAGAAATCACCTTACTACAGCTCAGCCAATTCAGAGCTGTAAAAATCCAAAATCTGCAATTGTGCTCAGAATGCGGTTCTTGATACCTCAAATGATAGGTCACGGGACCTGTAATTGCTATACCATACATTTCGTAGAAAATTCGATTCGAAGAAAATAACCTTACTACAGCTCAGCCGATTCAGAGCTGTAAAAATCCAAAATCTGCAATTGTGCTCCGATTGGGTTTCTTGATACCTCAAATGATAGGTCTCGGGACTTGTAATTGTTAAGCCAAACCGCATTTAAATTGGTTGATTATTTCCATACATTTCACAGAAAAATTGATCCGAAGAAATCACCTTACTACAGCTCAGCCGATTCAGAGCTGTAAAAATCCAAAATCTGCAATTGTGCTCAGAATGCGGTTCTTGATACCTCAAATGATAGGTCACGGGACCTGTAATTGCTATACCATACATTTCGTAGAAAATTCGATTCGAAGAAAATAACCTTACTACAGCTCAGCCGATTCAGAGCTGTAAAAATCCAAAATCTGCAATTGTGCTCCGATTGGGTTTCTTGATACCTCAAATGATAGGTCTCGGGACTTGTAATTGTTAAGCCAAACCGCATTTAAATTGGTTGATTATTTCCATACATTTCACAGAAAAATCGATTCGAAGAAATCACCTTACTACAGCTCAGCCGATTCAGAGCTGTAAAAATCCAAAATCTGCAATTGTGCTCCGATTGGGTTTCTTGATACCTCAAATGATAGGTCTCGGGACTTGTAATTGTTAAGCCAAACCGCATTTAAATTGGTTGATTAATTCCATACATTTCACAGAAAAATCGATTCGAAGAAATCACCTTACTACAGCTCAGCCGATTCAGAGCTGTAAAAATCCAAAATCTGCAATTGTGCTCCGATTGGGTTTCTTGATACCTCAAATGATAGGTCTCGGGACTTGTAATTGTTAAGCCAAACCGCATTTAAATTGGTTGATTATTTCCATACATTTCACAGAAAAATTGATCCGAAGAAATCACCTTACTATAGCTCAGCCGATTCAGAGTTGTAAAAATCCAAAATCTGCAATTGTGCTCAGAATGCGGTTCTTGATACCTCAAATGATAGGTCACGGGACCTGTAATTGCTATACCATACATTTCGTAGAAAATTCGATTCGATGAAAATAACCTTACTACAGCTCAGCCGATTCAGAGCTGTAAAAATCCAAAATCTGCAATTGTGCTCCGATTGGGTTTCTTGATACCTCAAATGATAGGTCTCGGGACTTGTAATTGTTAAGCCAAACCGCATTTAAATTGGTTGATTATTTCCATACATTTCACAGAAAAATTGATTCGAAGAAATCACCTTACTATAGCTCAGCCGATTCAGAGCTGTATAAATCCAAAATCTGCAATTGTGCTCCGATTGGGTTTCTTGATACCTCAAATGATAGGTCTCGGGACTTGTAATTGTTAAGCCAAACCGCATTTAAATTGGTTGATTATTTCCATACATTTCACAGAAAAATCGATTCGAAGAAATCACCTTACTATAGCTCAGCCGATTCAGAGTTGTAAAAATCCAAAATCTGCAATTGTGCTCAGAATGCGGTTCTTGATACCTCAAATGATAGGTCACGGGACCTGTAATTGCTATACCATACATTTCGTAGAAAATTCGATTCGAAGAAAATAACCTTACTACAGCTCAGCCGATTCAGAGCTGTAAAAATCCAAAATCTGCAATTGTGCTCCGATTGGGTTTCTTGATACCTCAAATGATAGGTCTCGGGACTTGTAATTGTTAAGCCAAACCGCATTTAAATTGGTTGATTATTTCCATACATTTCACAGAAAAATCGATTCGAAGAAATCACCTTACTACAGCTCAGCCGATTCAGAGCTGTAAAAATCCAAAATCTGCAATTGTGCTCAGAATGCGGTTCTTGATACCTCAAATGATAGGTCACGGGACCTGTAATTGCTATACCATACATTTCGTAGAAAATTCGATTCGAAGAAAATAACCTTACTACAGCTCAGCCGATTCAGAGCTGTAAAAATCCAAAATCTGCAATTGTGCTCCGATTGGGTTTCTTGATACCTAAAATGATAGGTCTCGGGACTTGTAATTGTTAAGCCAAACCGCATTTAAATTGGTTGATTATTTCCATACATTTCACAGAAAAATCGATTCGAAGAAATCACCTTACTACAGCTCAGCCGATTCAGAGCTGTAAAAATCCAAAATCTGCAATTGTGCTCAGAATGCGGTTCTTGATACCTCAAATGATAGGTCACGGGACCTGTAATTGCTATACCATACATTTCGTAGAAAATTCGATTCGAAGAAAATAACCTTACTACAGCTCAGCCGATTCAGAGCTGTAAAAATCCAAAATCTGCAATTGTGCTCCGATTGGGTTTCTTGATACCTCAAATGATAGGTCTCGGGACTTGTAATTGTTAAGCCAAACCGCATTTAAATTGGTTGATTATTTCCATACATTTCACAGAAAAATCGATTCGAAGAAATCACCTTACTACAGCTCAGCCGATTCAGAGCTGTAAAAATCCAAAATCTGCAATTGTGCTCAGAATGCGGTTCTTGATACCTCAAATGATAGGTCACGGGACCTGTAATTGCTATACCATACATTTCGTAGAAAATTCGATTCGAAGAAAATAACCTTACTACAGCTCAGCCGATTCAGAGCTGTAAAAATCCAAAATCTGCAATTGTGCTCCGATTGGGTTTCTTGATACCTCAAATGATAGGTCTCGGGACTTGTAATTGTTAAGCCAAACCGCATTTAAATTGGTTGATTATTTCCATACATTTCACAGAAAAATTGATTCGAAGAAATCACCTTACTATAGCTCAGCCGATTCAGAGCTGTAAAAATCCAAAATCTGCAATTGTGCTCCGATTGGGTTTCTTGATACCTCAAATGATAGGTCTCGGGACTTGTAATTGTTAAGCCAAACCGCATTTAAATTGGTTGATTATTTCCATACATTTCACAGAAAAATCGATTCGAAGAAATCACCTTACTATAGCTCAGCCGATTCAGAGTTGTAAAAATCCAAAATCTGCAATTGTGCTCAGAATGCGGTTCTTGATACCTCAAATGATAGGTCACGGGACCTGTAATTGCTATACCATACATTTCGTAGAAAATTCGATTCGGAGAAAATAACCTTACTACAGCTCAGCCGATTCAGAGCTGTAAAAATCCAAAATCTGCAATTGTGCTCCGATTGGGTTTCTTGATACCTCAAATGATAGGTCTCGGGACTTGTAATTGTTAAGCCAAACCGCATTTAAATTGGTTGATTATTTCCATACATTTCACAGAAAAATCGATTCGAAGAAATCACCTTACTACAGCTCAGCCGATTCAGAGCTGTAAAAATCCAAAATCTGCAATTGTGCTCAGAATGCGGTTCTTGATACCTCAAATGATAGGTCACGGGACCTGTAATTGCTATACCATACATTTCGTAGAAAATTCGATTCGAAGAAAATAACCTTACTACAGCTCAGCCGATTCAGAGCTGTAAAAATCCAAAATCTGCAATTGTGCTCCGATTGGGTTTCTTGATACCTCAAATGATAGGTCTCGGGACTTGTAATTGTTAAGCCAAACCGCATTTAAATTGGTTGATTATTTCCATACATTTCACAGAAAAATCGATTCGAAGAAATCACCTTACTACAGCTCAGCCGATTCAGAGCTGTAAAAATCCAAAATCTGCAATTGTGCTCCGATTGGGTTTCTTGATACCTCAAATGATAGGTCTCGGGACTTGTAATTGTTAAGCCAAACCGCATTTAAATTGGTTGATTATTTCCATACATTTCACAGAAAAATCGATTCGAAGAAATCACCTTACTACAGCTCAGCCGATTCAGAGCTGTAAAAATCCAAAATCTGCAATTGTGCTCAGAATGCGGTTCTTGATACCTCAAATGATAGGTCACGGGACCTGTAATTGCTATACCATACATTTCGTAGAAAATTCGATTCGAAGAATATAACCTTACTACAGCTCAGCCGATTCAGAGCTGTAAAAATCCAAAATCTGCAATTGTGCTCCGATTGGGTTTCTTTATACCTCAAATGATAGGTCTCGGGACTTGTAATTGTTAAGCCAAACCGCATTTAAATTGGTTGATTAATTCCATACATTTCACAGAAAAATCGATTCGAAGAAATCACCTTACTACAGCTCAGCCGATTCAGAGCTGTAAAAATCCAAAATCTGCAATTGTGCTCCGATTGGGTTTCTTGATACCTCAAATGATAGGTCTCGGGACTTGTAATTGTTAAGCCAAACCGCATTTAAATTGGTTGATTATTTCCATACATTTCACAGAAAAATTGATCCGAAGAAATCACCTTACTATAGCTCAGCCGATTCAGAGTTGTAAAAATCCAAAATCTGCAATTGTGCTCAGAATGCGGTTCTTGATACCTCAAATGATAGGTCACGGGACCTGTAATTGCTATACCATACATTTCGTAGAAAATTCGATTCGAAGAAAATAACCTTACTACAGCTCAGCCGATTCAGAGCTGTAAAAATCCAAAATCTGCAATTGTGCTCCGATTGGGTTTCTTGATACCTCAAATGATAGGTCTCGGGACTTGTAATTGTTAAGCCAAACCGCATTTAAATTGGTTGATTATTTCCATACATTTCACAGAAAAATTGATTCGAAGAAATCACTTTACTATAGCTCAGCCGATTCAGAGCTGTAAAAATCCAAAATCTGCAATTGTGCTCCGATTGGGTTTCTTGATACCTCAAATGATAGGTCTCGGGACTTGTAATTGTTAAGCCAAACCGCATTTAAATTGGTTGATTATTTCCATACATTTCACAGAAAAATCGATTCGAAGAAATCACCTTACTACAGCTCAGCCGATTCAGAGTTGTAAAAATCCAAAATCTGCAATTGTGCTCAGAATGCGGTTCTTGATACCTCAAATGATAGGTCACGGGACCTGTAATTGCTATACCATACATTTCGTAGAAAATTCGATTCGAAGAAAATAACCTTACTACAGCTCAGCCGATTCAGAGCTGTAAAAATCCAAAATCTGCAATTGTGCTCCGATTGGGTTTCTTGATACCTCAAATGATAGGTCTCGGGACTTGTAATTGTTAAGCCAAACCGCATTTAAATTGGTTGATTATTTCCATACATTTCACAGAAAAATCGATTCGAAGAAATCACCTTACTACAGCTCAGCCGATTCAGAGCTGTAAAAATCCAAAATCTGCAATTGTGCTCCGATTGGGTTTCTTGATACCTCAAATGATAGGTCTCGGGACTTGTAATTGTTAAGCCAAACCGCATTTAAATTGGTTGATTAATTCCATACATTTCACAGAAAAATCGATTCGAAGAAATCACCTTACTACAGCTCAGCCGATTCAGAGCTGTAAAAATCCAAAATCTGCAATTGTGCTCCGATTGGGTTTCTTGATACCTCAAATGATAGGTCTCGGGACTTGTAATTGTTAAGCCAAACCGCATTTAAATTGGTTGATTATTTCCATACATTTCACAGAAAAATTGATCCGAAGAAATCACCTTACTATAGCTCAGCCGATTCAGAGTTGTAAAAATCCAAAATCTGCAATTGTGCTCAGAATGCGGTTCTTGATACCTCAAATGATAGGTCACGGGACCTGTAATTGCTATACCATACATTTCGTAGAAAATTCGATTCGATGAAAATAACCTTACTACAGCTCAGCCGATTCAGAGCTGTAAAAATCCAAAATCTGCAATTGTGCTCCGATTGGGTTTCTTGATACCTCAAATGATAGGTCTCGGGACTTGTAATTGTTAAGCCAAACCGCATTTAAATTGGTTGATTATTTCCATACATTTCACAGAAAAATCGATTCGAAGAAATCACCTTACTATAGCTCAGCCGATTCAGAGTTGTAAAAATCCAAAATCTGCAATTGTGCTCAGAATGCGGTTCTTGATACCTCAAATGATAGGTCACGGGACCTGTAATTGCTATACCATACATTTCGTAGAAAATTCGATTCGAAGAAAATAACCTTACTACAGCTCAGCCGATTCAGAGCTGTAAAAATCCAAAATCTGCAATTGTGCTCCGATTGGGTTTCTTGATACCTCAAATGATAGGTCTCGGGACTTGTAATTGTTAAGCCAAACCGCATTTAAATTGGTTGATTATTTCCATACAATTCACAGAAAAATCGATTCGAAGAAATCACCTTACTACAGCTCAGCCGATTCAGAGCTGTAAAAATCCAAAATCTGCAATTGTGCTCAGAATGCGGTTCTTGATACCTCAAATGATAGGTCACGGGACCTGTAATTGCTATACCATACATTTCGTAGAAAATTCGATTCGAAGAAAATAACCTTACTACAGCTCAGCCGATTCAGAGCTGTAAAAATCCAAAATCTGCAATTGTGCTCCGATTGGGTTTCTTGATACCTCAAATGATAGGTCTCGGGACTTGTAATTGTTAAGCCAAACCGCATTTAAATTGGTTGATTATTTCCATACATTTCACAGAAAAATCGATTCGAAGAAATCACCTTACTACAGCTCAGCCGATTCAGAGCTGTAAAAATCCAAAATCTGCAATTGTGCTCAGAATGCGGTTCTTGATACCTCAAATGATAGGTCACGGGACCTGTAATTGCTATACCATACATTTCGTAGAAAATTCGATTCGAAGAAAATAACCTTACTACAGCTCAGCCGATTCAGAGCTGTAAAAATCCAAAATCTGCAATTGTGCTCCGATTGGGTTTCTTGATACCTCAAATGATAGGTCTCGGGACTTGTAATTGTTAAGCCAAACCGCATTTAAATTGGTTGATTATTTCCATACATTTCACAGAAAAATTGATCCGAAGAAATCACCTTACTATAGCTCAGCCGATTCAGAGTTGTAAAAATCCAAAATCTGCAATTGTGCTCAGAATGCGGTTCTTGATACCTCAAATGATAGGTCACGGGACCTGTAATTGCTATACCATACATTTCGTAGAAAATTCGATTCGATGAAAATAACCTTACTACAGCTCAGCCGATTCAGAGCTGTAAAAATCCAAAATCTGCAATTGTGCTCCGATTGGGTTTCTTGATACCTCAAATGATAGGTCTCGGGACTTGTAATTGTTAAGCCAAACCGCATTTAAATTGGTTGATTATTTCCATACATTTCACAGAAAAATTGATTCGAAGAAATCACCTTACTATAGCTCAGCCGATTCAGAGCTGTAAAAATCCAAAATCTGCAATTGTGCTCCGATTGGGTTTCTTGATACCTCAAATGATAGGTCTCGGGACTTGTAATTGTTAAGCCAAACCGCATTTAAATTGGTTGATTATTTCCATACATTTCACAGAAAAATCGATTCGAAGAAATCACCTTACTATAGCTCAGCCGATTCAGAGTTGTAAAAATCCAAAATCTGCAATTGTGCTCAGAATGCGGTTCTTGATACCTCAAATGATAGGTCACGGGACCTGTAATTGCTATACCATACATTTCGTAGAAAATTCGATTCGAAGAAAATAACCTTACTACAGCTCAGCCGATTCAGAGCTGTAAAAATCCAAAATCTGCAATTGTGCTCCGATTGGGTTTCTTGATACCTCAAATGATAGGTCTCGGGACTTGTAATTGTTAAGCCAAACCGCATTTAAATTGGTTGATTATTTCCATACATTTCACAGAAAAATCGATTCGAAGAAATCACCTTACTACAGCTCAGCCGATTCAGAGCTGTAAAAATCCAAAATCTGCAATTGTGCTCAGAATGCGGTTCTTGATACCTCAAATGATAGGTCACGGGACCTGTAATTGCTATACCATACATTTCGTAGAAAATTCGATTCGAAGAAAATAACCTTACTACAGCTCAGCCGATTCAGAGCTGTAAAAATCCAAAATCTGCAATTGTGCTCCGATTGGGTTTCTTGATACCTAAAATGATAGGTCTCGGGACTTGTAATTGTTAAGCCAAACCGCATTTAAATTGGTTGATTATTTCCATACATTTCACAGAAAAATCGATTCGAAGAAATCACCTTACTACAGCTCAGCCGATTCAGAGCTGTAAAAATCCAAAATCTGCAATTGTGCTCAGAATGCGGTTCTTGATACCTCAAATGATAGGTCACGGGACCTGTAATTGCTATACCATACATTTCGTAGAAAATTCGATTCGAAGAAAATAACCTTACTACAGCTCAGCCGATTCAGAGCTGTAAAAATCCAAAATCTGCAATTGTGCTCCGATTGGGTTTCTTGATACCTCAAATGATAGGTCTCGGGACTTGTAATTGTTAAGCAAAACCGCATTTAAATTGGTTGATTATTTCCATACATTTCACAGAAAAATCGATTCGAAGAAATCACCTTACTACAGCTCAGCCGATTCAGAGCTGTAAAAATCCAAAATCTGCAATTGTGCTCAGAATGCGGTTCTTGATACCTCAAATGATAGGTCACGGGACCTGTAATTGCTATACCATACATTTCGTAGAAAATTCGATTCGAAGAAAATAACCTTACTACAGCTCAGCCGATTCAGAGCTGTAAAAATCCAAAATCTGCAATTGTGCTCCGATTGGGTTTCTTGATACCTCAAATGATAGGTCTCGGGACTTGTAATTGTTAAGCCAAACCGCATTTAAATTGGTTGATTATTTCCATACATTTCACAGAAAAATTGATTCGAAGAAATCACCTTACTATAGCTCAGCCGATTCAGAGCTGTAAAAATCCAAAATCTGCAATTGTGCTCCGATTGGGTTTCTTGATACCTCAAATGATAGGTCTCGGGACTTGTAATTGTTAAGCCAAACCGCATTTAAATTGGTTGATTATTTCCATACATTTCACAGAAAAATCGATTCGAAGAAATCACCTTACTATAGCTCAGCCGATTCAGAGTTGTAAAAATCCAAAATCTGCAATTGTGCTCAGAATGCGGTTCTTGATACCTCAAATGATAGGTCACGGGACCTGTAATTGCTATACCATACATTTCGTAGAAAATTCGATTCGGAGAAAATAACCTTACTACAGCTCAGCCGATTCAGAGCTGTAAAAATCCAAAATCTGCAATTGTGCTCCGATTGGGTTTCTTGATACCTCAAATGATAGGTCTCGGGACTTGTAATTGTTAAGCCAAACCGCATTTAAATTGGTTGATTATTTCCATACATTTCACAGAAAAATCGATTCGAAGAAATCACCTTACTACAGCTCAGCCGATTCAGAGCTGTAAAAATCCAAAATCTGCAATTGTGCTCAGAATGCGGTTCTTGATACCTCAAATGATAGGTCACGGGACCTGTAATTGCTATACCATACATTTCGTAGAAAATTCGATTCGAAGAAAATAACCTTACTACAGCTCAGCCGATTCAGAGCTGTAAAAATCCAAAATCTGCAATTGTGCTCCGATTGGGTTTCTTGATACCTCAAATGATAGGTCTCGGGACTTGTAATTGTTAAGCCAAACCGCATTTAAATTGGTTGATTATTTCCATACATTTCACAGAAAAATCGATTCGAAGAAATCACCTTACTACAGCTCAGCCGATTCAGAGCTGTAAAAATCCAAAATCTGCAATTGTGCTCCGATTGGGTTTCTTGATACCTCAAATGATAGGTCTCGGGACTTGTAATTGTTAAGCCAAACCGCATTTAAATTGGTTGATTATTTCCATACATTTCACAGAAAAATCGATTCGAAGAAATCACCTTACTACAGCTCAGCCGATTCAGAGCTGTAAAAATCCAAAATCTGCAATTGTGCTCAGAATGCGGTTCTTGATACCTCAAATGATAGGTCACGGGACCTGTAATTGCTATACCATACATTTCGTAGAAAATTCGATTCGAAGAATATAACCTTACTACAGCTCAGCCGATTCAGAGCTGTAAAAATCCAAAATCTGCAATTGTGCTCCGATTGGGTTTCTTTATACCTCAAATGATAGGTCTCGGGACTTGTAATTGTTAAGCCAAACCGCATTTAAATTGGTTGATTAATTCCATACATTTCACAGAAAAATCGATTCGAAGAAATCACCTTACTACAGCTCAGCCGATTCAGAGCTGTAAAAATCCAAAATCTGCAATTGTGCTCCGATTGGGTTTCTTGATACCTCAAATGATAGGTCTCGGGACTTGTAATTGTTAAGCCAAACCGCATTTAAATTGGTTGATTATTTCCATACATTTCACAGAAAAATTGATCCGAAGAAATCACCTTACTATAGCTCAGCCGATTCAGAGTTGTAAAAATCCAAAATCTGCAATTGTGCTCAGAATGCGGTTCTTGATACCTCAAATGATAGGTCACGGGACCTGTAATTGCTATACCATACATTTCGTAGAAAATTCGATTCGAAGAAAATAACCTTACTACAGCTCAGCCGATTCAGAGCTGTAAAAATCCAAAATCTGCAATTGTGCTCCGATTGGGTTTCTTGATACCTCAAATGATAGGTCTCGGGACTTGTAATTGTTAAGCCAAACCGCATTTAAATTGGTTGATTATTTCCATACATTTCACAGAAAAATTGATTCGAAGAAATCACTTTACTATAGCTCAGCCGATTCAGAGCTGTAAAAATCCAAAATCTGCAATTGTGCTCCGATTGGGTTTCTTGATACCTCAAATGATAGGTCTCGGGACTTGTAATTGTTAAGCCAAACCGCATTTAAATTGGTTGATTATTTCCATACATTTCACAGAAAAATCGATTCGAAGAAATCACCTTACTACAGCTCAGCCGATTCAGAGTTGTAAAAATCCAAAATCTGCAATTGTGCTCAGAATGCGGTTCTTGATACCTCAAATGATAGGTCACGGGACCTGTAATTGCTATACCATACATTTCGTAGAAAATTCGATTCGAAGAAAATAACCTTACTACAGCTCAGCCGATTCAGAGCTGTAAAAATCCAAAATCTGCAATTGTGCTCCGATTGGGTTTCTTGATACCTCAAATGATAGGTCTCGGGACTTGTAATTGTTAAGCCAAACCGCATTTAAATTGGTTGATTATTTCCATACATTTCACAGAAAAATTGATCCGAAGAAATCACCTTACTATAGCTCAGCCGATTCAGAGTTGTAAAAATCCAAAATCTGCAATTGTGCTCAGAATGCGGTTCTTGATACCTCAAATGATAGGTCACGGGACCTGTAATTGCTATACCATACATTTCGTAGAAAATTCGATTCGAAGAAAATAACCTTACTACAGCTCAGCCGATTCAGAGCTGTAAAAATCGAAAATCTGCAATTGTGCTCCGATTGGGTTTCTTGATACCTCAAATGATAGGTCTCGGGACTTGTAATTGTTAAGCCAAACCGCATTTAAATTGGTTGATTATTTCCATACATTTCACAGAAAAATCGATTCGAAGAAATCACCTTACTATAGCTCAGCCGATTCAGAGTTGTAAAAATCCAAAATCTGCAATTGTGCTCAGAATGCGGTTCTTGATACCTCAAATGATAGGTCACGGGACCTGTAATTGCTATACCATACATTTCGTAGAAAATTCGATTCGAAGAAAATAACCTTACTACAGCTCAGCCGATTCAGAGCTGTAAAAATCCAAAATCTGCAATTGTGCTCCGATTGGGTTTCTTGATACCTCAAATGATAGGTCTCGGGACTTGTAATTGTTAAGCCAAACCGCATTTAAATTGGTTGATTATTTCCATACATTTCACAGAAAAATCGATTCGAAGAAATCACCTTACTACAGCTCAGCCGATTCAGAGCTGTAAAAATCCAAAATCTGCAATTGTGCTCAGAATGCGGTTCTTGATACCTCAAATGATAGGTCACGGGACCTGTAATTGCTATACCATACATTTCGTAGAAAATTCGATTCGAAGAAAATAACCTTACTACAGCTCAGCCGATTCAGAGCTGTAAAAATCCAAAATCTGCAATTGTGCTCCGATTGGGTTTCTTGATACCTCAAATGATAGGTCTCGGGACTTGTAATTGTTAAGCCAAACCGCATTTAAATTGGTTGATTATTTCCATACATTTCACAGAAAAATTGATTCGAAGAAATCACCTTACTATAGCTCAGCCGATTCAGAGCTGTAAAAATCCAAAATCTGCAATTGTGCTCCGATTGGGTTTCTTGATACCTCAAATGATAGGTCTCGGGACTTGTAATTGTTAAGCCAAACCGCATTTAAATTGGTTGATTATTTCCATACATTTCACAGAAAAATCGATTCGAAGAAATCACCTTACTACAGCTCAGCCGATTCAGAGCTGTAAAAATCCAAAATCTGCAATTGTGCTCAGAATGCGGTTCTTGATACCTCAAATGATAGGTCACGGGACCTGTAATTGCTATACCATACATTTCGTAGAAAATTCGATTCGAAGAAAATAACCTTACTACAGCTCAGCCGATTCAGAGCTGTAAAAATCCAAAATCTGCAATTGTGCTCCGATTGGGTTTCTTGATACCTCAAATGATAGGTCTCGGGACTTGTAATTGTTAAGCCAAACCGCATTTAAATTGGTTGATTATTTCCATACATTTCACAGAAAAATCGATTCGAAGAAATCACCTTACTACAGCTCAGCCGATTCAGAGCTGTAAAAATCCAAAATCTGCAATTGTGCTCAGAATGCGGTTCTTGATACCTCAAATGATAGGTCACGGGACCTGTAATTGCTATACCATACATTTCGTAGAAAATTCGATTCGAAGAAAATAACCTTACTACAGCTCAGCCGATTCAGAGCTGTAAAAATCCAAAATCTGCAATTGTGCTCCGATTGGGTTTCTTGATACCTCAAATGATAGGTCTCGGGACTTGTAATTGTTAAGCCAAACCGCATTTAAATTGGTTGATTAATTCCATACATTTCACAGAAAAATCGATTCGAAGAAATAACCTTACTACAGCTCAGCCGATTCAGAGCTGTAAAAATCCAAAATCTGCAATTGTGCTCCGATTGGGTTTCTTGATACCTCAAATGATAGGTCTCGGGACTTGTAATTGTTAAGCCAAACCGCATTTAAATTGGTTGATTATTTCCATACATTTCACAGAAAAATTGATCCGAAGAAATCACCTTACTATAGCTCAGCCGATTCAGAGTTGTAAAAATCCAAAATCTGCAATTGTGCTCAGAATGCGGTTCTTGATACCTCAAATGATAGGTCACGGGACCTGTAATTGCTATACCATACATTTCGTAGAAAATTCGATTCGAAGAAAATAACCTTACTACAGCTCAGCCGATTCAGAGCTGTAAAAATCCAAAATCTGCAATTGTGCTCCGATTGGGTTTCTTGATACCTCAAATGATAGGTCTCGGGACTTGTAATTGTTA
This sequence comes from Tipula vernalis, assembly GCA_958295665.1. NCBI lineage: Eukaryota > Metazoa > Arthropoda > Insecta > Diptera > Tipulidae > Tipula > Tipula vernalis. Next base: position 45,612,693 of record OY282560.1, read on the forward strand.
AGCCAAACCGCATTTAAATTGGTTGATTATTTCCATACATTTCACAGAAAAATCGATTCGAAGAAATCACCTTACTATAGCTCAGCCGATTCAGAGTTGTAAAAATCCAAAATCTGCAATTGTGCTCAGAATGCGGTTCTTGATACCTCAAATGATAGGTCACGGGACCTGTAATTGCTATACCATACATTTCGTAGAAAATTCGATTCGAAGAAAATAACCTTACTACAGCTCAGCCGATTCAGAGCTGTAAAAATCCAAAATCTGCAATTGTGCTCCGATTGGGTTTCTTGATACCTCAAATGATAGGTCTCGGGACTTGTAATTGTTAAGCCAAACCGCATTTAAATTGGTTGATTATTTCCATACATTTCACAGAAAAATTGATTCGAAGAAATCACCTTACTATAGCTCAGCCGATTCAGAGCTGTAAAAATCCAAAATCTGCAATTGTGCTCCGATTGGGTTTCTTGATACCTCAAATGATAGGTCTCGGGACTTGTAATTGTTAAGCCAAACCGCATTTAAATTGGTTGATTATTTCCATACATTTCACAGAAAAATCGATTCGAAGAAATCACCTTACTACAGCTCAGCCGATTCAGAGTTGTAAAAATCCAAAATCTGCAATTGTGCTCAGAATGCGGTTCTTGATACCTCAAATGATAGGTCACGGGACCTGTAATTGCTATACCATACATTTCGTAGAAAATTCGATTCGAAGAAAATAACCTTACTACAGCTCAGCCGATTCAGAGCTGTAAAAATCCAAAATCTGCAATTGTGCTCCGATTGGGTTTCTTGATACCTCAAATGATAGGTCTCGGGACTTGTAATTGTTAAGCCAAACCGCATTTAAATTGGTTGATTATTTCCATACATTTCACAGAAAAATTGATCCGAAGAAATCACCTTACTATAGCTCAGCCGATTCAGAGTTGTAAAAATCCAAAATCTGCAATTGTGCTCAGAATGCGGTTCTTGATACCTCAAATGATAGGTCACGGGACCTGTAATTGCTATACCATACATTTCGTAGAAAATTCGATTCGAAGAAAATAACCTTACTACAGCTCAGCCGATTCAGAGCTGTAAAAATCCAAAATCTGCAATTGTGCTCCGATTGGGTTTCTTGATACCTCAAATGATAGGTCTCGGCACTTGTAATTGTTAAGCCAAACCGCATTTAAATTGGTTGATTATTTCCATACATTTCACAGAAAAATTGATCCGAAGAAATCACCTTACTATAGCTCAGCCGATTCAGAGTTGTAAAAATCCAAAATCTGCAATTGTGCTCAGAATGCGGTTCTTGATACCTCAAATGATAGGTCACGGGACCTGTAATTGCTATACCATACATTTCGTAGAAAATTCGATTCGAAGAAAATAACCTTACTACAGCTCAGCCGATTCAGAGCTGTAAAAATCCAAAATCTGCAATTGTGCTCCGATTGGGTTTCTTGATACCTCAAATGATAGGTCTCGGGACTTGTAATTGTTAAGCCAAACCGCATTTAAATTGGTTGATTATTTCCATACATTTCACAGAAAAATTGATTCGAAGAAATCACCTTACTATAGCTCAGCCGATACAGAGCTGTAAAAATCCAAAATCTGCAATTGTGCTCCGATTGGGTTTCTTGATACCTCAAATGATAGGTCTCGGGACTTGTAATTGTTAAGCCAAACCGCATTTAAATTGGTTGATTATTTCCATACATTTCACAGAAAAATCGATTCGAAGAAATCACCTTACTACAGCTCAGCCGATTCAGAGCTGTAAAAATCCAAAATCTGCAATTGTGCTCCGATTGGGTTTCTTGATACCTCAAATGATAGGTCTCGGGACTTGTAATTGTTAAGCCAAACCGCATTTAAATTGGTTGATTATTTCCATACATTTCACAGAAAAATTGATCCGAAGAAATCACCTTACTATAGCTCAGCCGATTCAGAGTTGTAAAAATCCAAAATCTGCAATTGTGCTCAGAATGCGGTTCTTGATACCTCAAATGATAGGTCACGGGACCTGTAATTGCTATACCATACATTTCGTAGAAAATTCGATTCGAAGAAAATAACCTTACTACAGCTCAGCCGATTCAGAGCTGTAAAAATCCAAAATCTGCAATTGTGCTCCGATTGGGTTTCTTGATACCTCAAATGATAGGTCTCGGGACTTGTAATTGTTAAGCCAAACCGCATTTAAATTGGTTGATTATTTCCATACATTTCACAGAAAAATTGATTCGAAGAAATCACCTTACTATAGCTCAGCCGATTCAGAGTTGTAAAAATCCAAAATCTGCAATTGTGCTCAGAATGCGGTTCTTGATACCTCAAATGATAGGTCACGGGACCTGTAATTGCTATACCATACATTTCGTAGAAAATTCGATTCGAAGAAAATAACCTTACTACAGCTCAGCCGATTCAGAGCTGTAAAAATCCAAAATCTGCAATTGTGCTCCGATTGGGTTTCTTGATACCTCAAATGATAGGTCTCGGGACTTGTAATTGTTAAGCCAAACCGCATTTAAATTGGTTGATTATTTCCATACATTTCACAGAAAAATCGATTCGAAGAAATCACCTTACTACAGCTCAGCCGATTCAGAGCTGTAAAAATCCAAAATCTGCAATTGTGCTCAGAATGCGGTTCTTGATACCTCAAATGATAGGTCACGGGACCTGTAATTGCTATACCATACATTTCGTAGAAAATTCGATTCGAAGAAAATAACCTTACTACAGCTCAGCCGATTCAGAGCTGTAAAAATCCAAAATCTGCAATTGTGCTCCGATTGGGTTTCTTGATACCTCAAATGATAGGTCTCGGGACTTGTAATTGTTAAGCCAAACCGCATTTAAATTGGTTGATTATTTCCATACATTTCACAGAAAAATTGATTCGAAGAAATCACCTTACTATAGCTCAGCCGATTCAGAGTTGTAAAAATCCAAAATCTGCAATTGTGCTCAGAATGCGGTTCTTGATACCTCAAATGATAGGTCACGGGACCTGTAATTGCTATACCATACATTTCGTAGAAAATTCGATTCGAAGAAAATAACCTTACTACAGCTCAGCCGATTCAGAGCTGTAAAAATCCAAAATCTGCAATTGTGCTCCGATTGGGTTTCTTGATACCTCAAATGATAGGTCTCGGGACTTGTAATTGTTGAGCCAAACCGCATTTAAATTGGTTGATTATTTCCATACATTTCACAGAAAAATTGATTCGAAGAAATCACCTTACTATAGCTCAGCCGATTCAGAGTTGTAAAAATCCAAAATCTGCAATTGTGCTCAGAATGCGGTTCTTGATACCTCAAATGATAGGTCACGGGACCTGTAATTGCTATACCATACATTTCGTAGAAAATTCGATTCGAAGAAAATAACCTTACTACAGCTCAGCCGATTCAGAGCTGTAAAAATCCAAAATCTGCAATTGTGCTCCGATTGGGTTTCTTGATACCTCAAATGATAGGTCTCGGGACTTGTAATTGTTGAGCCAAACCGCATTTGAATTGGTTGATTATTTCCATACATTTCACAGAAAAATTGATTCGAAGAAATCACCTTACTATAGCTCAGCCGATTCAGAGTTGTAAAAATCCAAAATCTGCAATTGTGCTCAGAATGCGGTTCTTGATACCTCAAATGATAGGTCACGGGACCTGTAATTGCTATACCATACATTTCGTAGAAAATTCGATTCGAAGAAAATAACCTTACTACAGCTCAGCCGATTCAGAGCTGTAAAAATCCAAAATCTGCAATTGTGCTCCGATTGGGTTTCTTGATACCTCAAATGATAGGTCTCGGGACTTGTAATTGTTGAGCCAAACCGCATTTAAATTGGTTGATTATTTCCATACATTTCACAGAAAAATTGATTCGAAGAAATCACCTTACTATAGCTCAGCCGATTCAGAGTTGTAAAAATCCAAAATCTGCAATTGTGCTCAGAATGCGGTTCTTGATACCTCAAATGATAGGTCACGGGACCTGTAATTGCTATACCATACATTTCGTAGAAAATTCGATTCGAAGAAAATAACCTTACTACAGCTCAGCCGATTCAGAGCTGTAAAAATCCAAAATCTGCAATTGTGCTCCGATTGGGTTTCTTGATACCTCAAATGATAGGTCTCGGGACTTGTAATTGTTAAGCCAAACCGCATTTAAATTGGTTGATTATTTCCATACATTTCACAGAAAAATCGATTCGAAGAAATCACCTTACTACAGCTCAGCCGATTCAGAGCTGTAAAAATCCAAAATCTGCAATTGTGCTCCGATTGGGTTTCTTGATACCTCAAATGATAGGTCTCGGGACTTGTAATTGTTAAGCCAAACCGCATTTAAATTGGTTGATTATTTCCATACATTTCACAGAAAAATCGATTCGAAGAAATCACCTTACTATATAGCTCAGCCGATTCAGAGTTGTAAAAATCCAAAATCTGCAATTGTGCTCAGAATGCGGTTCTTGATACCTCAAATGATAGGTCACGGGACCTGTAATTGCTATACCATACATTTCGTAGAAAATTCGATTCGAAGAAAATAACCTTACTACAGCTCAGCCGATTCAGAGCTGTAAAAATCCAAAATCTGCAATTGTGCTCCGATTGGGTTTCTTGATACCTCAAATGATAGGTCTCGGGACTTGTAATTGTTGAGCCAAACCGCATTTAAATTGGTTGATTATTTCCATACATTTCACAGAAAAATTGATTCGAAGAAATCACCTTACTATAGCTCAGCCGATTCAGAGTTGTAAAAATCCAAAATCTGCAATTGTGCTCAGAATGCGGTTCTTGATACCTCAAATGATAGGTCACGGGACCTGTAATTGCTATACCATACATTTCGTAGAAAATTCGATTCGAAGAAAATAACCTTACTACAGCTCAGCCGATTCAGAGCTGTAAAAATCCAAAATCTGCAATTGTGCTCCGATTGGGTTTCTTGATACCTCAAATGATAGGTCTCGGGACTTGTAATTGTTGAGCCAAACCGCATTTGAATTGGTTGATTATTTCCATACATTTCACAGAAAAATTGATTCGAAGAAATCACCTTACTATAGCTCAGCCGATTCAGAGTTGTAAAAATCCAAAATCTGCAATTGTGCTCAGAATGCGGTTCTTGATACCTCAAATGATAGGTCACGGGACCTGTAATTGCTATACCATACATTTCGTAGAAAATTCGATTCGAAGAAAATAACCTTACTACAGCTCAGCCGATTCAGAGCTGTAAAAATCCAAAATCTGCAATTGTGCTCCGATTGGGTTTCTTGATACCTCAAATGATAGGTCTCGGGACTTGTAATTGTTGAGCCAAACCGCATTTAAATTGGTTGATTATTTCCATACATTTCACAGAAAAATTGATTCGAAGAAATCACCTTACTATAGCTCAGCCGATTCAGAGTTGTAAAAATCCAAAATCTGCAATTGTGCTCAGAATGCGGTTCTTGATACCTCAAATGATAGGTCACGGGACCTGTAATTGCTATACCATACATTTCGTAGAAAATTCGATTCGAAGAAAATAACCTTACTACAGCTCAGCCGATTCAGAGCTGTAAAAATCCAAAATCTGCAATTGTGCTCCGATTGGGTTTCTTGATACCTCAAATGATAGGTCTCGGGACTTGTAATTGTTAAGCCAAACCGCATTTAAATTGGTTGATTATTTCCATACATTTCACAGAAAAATTGATCCGAAGAAATCACCTTACTATATAGCTCAGCCGATTCAGAGTTGTAAAAATCCAAAATCTGCAATTGTGCTCAGAATGCGGTTCTTGATACCTCAAATGATAGGTCACGGGACCTGTAATTGCTATACCATACATTTCGTAGAAAATTCGATTCGAAGAAAATAACCTTACTACAGCTCAGCCGATTCAGAGCTGTAAAAATCCAAAATCTGCAATTGTGCTCCGATTGGGTTTCTTGATACCTCAAATGATAGGTCTCGGGACTTGTAATTGTTAAGCCAAACCGCATTTAAATTGGTTGATTATTTCCATACATTTCACAGAAAAATCGATTCGAAGAAATCACCTTACTACAGCTCAGCCGATTCAGAGCTGTAAAAATCCAAAATCTGCAATTGTGCTCAGAATGCGGTTCTTGATACCTCAAATGATAGGTCACGGGACCTGTAATTGCTATACCATACATTTCGTAGAAAATTCGATTCGAAGAAAATAACCTTACTACAGCTCAGCCGATTCAGAGCTGTAAAAATCCAAAATCTGCAATTGTGCTCCGATTGGGTTTCTTGATACCTCAAATGATAGGTCTCGGGACTTGTAATTGTTGAGCCAAACCGCATTTAAATTGGTTGATTATTTCCATACATTTCACAGAAAAATTGATTCGAAGAAATCACCTTACTATAGCTCAGCCGATTCAGAGTTGTAAAAATCCAAAATCTGCAATTGTGCTCAGAATGCGGTTCTTGATACCTCAAATGATAGGTCACGGGACCTGTAATTGCTATACCATACATTTCGTAGAAAATTCGATTCGAAGAAAATAACCTTACTACAGCTCAGCCGATTCAGAGCTGTAAAAATCCAAAATCTGCAATTGTGCTCCGATTGGGTTTCTTGATACCTCAAATGATAGGTCTCGGGACTTGTAATTGTTAAGCCAAACCGCATTTAAATTGGTTGATTATTTCCATACATTTCACAGAAAAATCGATTCGAAGAAATCACCTTACTACAGCTCAGCCGATTCAGAGCTGTAAAAATCCAAAATCTGCAATTGTGCTCCGATTGGGTTTCTTGATACCTCAAATGATAGGTCTCGGGACTTGTAATTGTTAAGCCAAACCGCATTTAAATTGGTTGATTATTTCCATACATTTCACAGAAAAATCGATTCGAAGAAATCACCTTACTATATAGCTCAGCCGATTCAGAGTTGTAAAAATCCAAAATCTGCAATTGTGCTCAGAATGCGGTTCTTGATACCTCAAATGATAGGTCACGGGACCTGTAATTGCTATACCATACATTTCGTAGAAAATTCGATTCGAAGAAAATAACCTTACTACAGCTCAGCCGATTCAGAGCTGTAAAAATCCAAAATCTGCAATTGTGCTCCGATTGGGTTTCTTGATACCTCAAATGATAGGTCTCGGGACTTGTAATTGTTGAGCCAAACCGCATTTAAATTGGTTGATTATTTCCATACATTTCACAGAAAAATTGATTCGAAGAAATCACCTTACTATAGCTCAGCCGATTCAGAGTTGTAAAAATCCAAAATCTGCAATTGTGCTCAGAATGCGGTTCTTGATACCTCAAATGATAGGTCACGGGACCTGTAATTGCTATACCATACATTTCGTAGAAAATTCGATTCGAAGAAAATAACCTTACTACAGCTCAGCCGATTCAGAGCTGTAAAAATCCAAAATCTGCAATTGTGCTCCGATTGGGTTTCTTGATACCTCAAATGATAGGTCTCGGGACTTGTAATTGTTGAGCCAAACCGCATTTGAATTGGTTGATTATTTCCATACATTTCACAGAAAAATTGATTCGAAGAAATCACCTTACTATAGCTCAGCCGATTCAGAGTTGTAAAAATCCAAAATCTGCAATTGTGCTCAGAATGCGGTTCTTGATACCTCAAATGATAGGTCACGGGACCTGTAATTGCTATACCATACATTTCGTAGAAAATTCGATTCGAAGAAAATAACCTTACTACAGCTCAGCCGATTCAGAGCTGTAAAAATCCAAAATCTGCAATTGTGCTCCGATTGGGTTTCTTGATACCTCAAATGATAGGTCTCGGGACTTGTAATTGTTGAGCCAAACCGCATTTAAATTGGTTGATTATTTCCATACATTTCACAGAAAAATTGATTCGAAGAAATCACCTTACTATAGCTCAGCCGATTCAGAGTTGTAAAAATCCAAAATCTGCAATTGTGCTCAGAATGCGGTTCTTGATACCTCAAATGATAGGTCACGGGACCTGTAATTGCTATACCATACATTTCGTAGAAAATTCGATTCGAAGAAAATAACCTTACTACAGCTCAGCCGATTCAGAGCTGTAAAAATCCAAAATCTGCAATTGTGCTCCGATTGGGTTTCTTGATACCTCAAATGATAGGTCTCGGGACTTGTAATTGTTAAGCCAAACCGCATTTAAATTGGTTGATTATTTCCATACATTTCACAGAAAAATCGATTCGAAGAAATCACCTTACTACAGCTCAGCCGATTCAGAGCTGTAAAAATCCAAAATCTGCAATTGTGCTCCGATTGGGTTTCTTGATACCTCAAATGATAGGTCTCGGGACTTGTAATTGTTAAGCCAAACCGCATTTAAATTGCTTGATTATTTCCATACATTTCACAGAAAAATCGATTCGAAGAAATCACCTTACTATATAGCTCAGCCGATTCAGAGTTGTAAAAATCCAAAATCTGCAATTGTGCTCAGAATGCGGTTCTTGATACCTCAAATGATAGGTCACGGGACCTGTAATTGCTATACCATACATTTCGTAGAAAATTCGATTCGAAGAAAATAACCTTACTACAGCTCAGCCGATTCAGAGCTGTAAAAATCCAAAATCTGCAATTGTGCTCCGATTGGGTTTCTTGATACCTCAAATGATAGGTCTCGGGACTTGTAATTGTTGAGCCAAACCGCATTTAAATTGGTTGATTATTTCCATACATTTCACAGAAAAATTGATTCGAAGAAATCACCTTACTATAGCTCAGCCGATTCAGAGTTGTAAAAATCCAAAATCTGCAATTGTGCTCAGAATGCGGTTCTTGATACCTCAAATGATAGGTCACGGGACCTGTAATTGCTATACCATACATTTCGTAGAAAATTCGATTCGAAGAAAATAACCTTACTACAGCTCAGCCGATTCAGAGCTGTAAAAATCCAAAATCTGCAATTGTGCTCCGATTGGGTTTCTTGATACCTCAAATGATAGGTCTCGGGACTTGTAATTGTTGAGCCAAACCGCATTTGAATTGGTTGATTATTTCCATACATTTCACAGAAAAATTGATTCGAAGAAATCACCTTACTATAGCTCAGCCGATTCAGAGTTGTAAAAATCCAAAATCTGCAATTGTGCTCAGAATGCGGTTCTTGATACCTCAAATGATAGGTCACGGGACCTGTAATTGCTATACCATACATTTCGTAGAAAATTCGATTCGAAGAAAATAACCTTACTACAGCTCAGCCGATTCAGAGCTGTAAAAATCCAAAATCTGCAATTGTGCTCCGATTGGGTTTCTTGATACCTCAAATGATAGGTCTCGGGACTTGTAATTGTTGAGCCAAACCGCATTTAAATTGGTTGATTATTTCCATACATTTCACAGAAAAATTGATTCGAAGAAATCACCTTACTATAGCTCAGCCGATTCAGAGTTGTAAAAATCCAAAATCTGCAATTGTGCTCAGAATGCGGTTCTTGATACCTCAAATGATAGGTCACGGGACCTGTAATTGCTATACCATACATTTCGTAGAAAATTCGATTCGAAGAAAATAACCTTACTACAGCTCAGCCGATTCAGAGCTGTAAAAATCCAAAATCTGCAATTGTGCTCCGATTGGGTTTCTTGATACCTCAAATGATAGGTCTCGGGACTTGTAATTGTTAAGCCAAACCGCATTTAAATTGGTTGATTATTTCCATACATTTCACAGAAAAATTGATCCGAAGAAATCACCTTACTATATAGCTCAGCCGATTCAGAGTTGTAAAAATCCAAAATCTGCAATTGTGCTCAGAATGCGGTTCTTGATACCTCAAATGATAGGTCACGGGACCTGTAATTGCTATACCATACATTTCGTAGAAAATTCGATTCGAAGAAAATAACCTTACTACAGCTCAGCCGATTCAGAGCTGTAAAAATCCAAAATCTGCAATTGTGCTCCGATTGGGTTTCTTGATACCTCAAATGATAGGTCTCGGGACTTGTAATTGTTAAGCCAAACCGCATTTAAATTGGTTGATTATTTCCATACATTTCACAGAAAAATCGATTCGAAGAAATCACCTTACTACAGCTCAGCCGATTCAGAGCTGTAAAAATCCAAAATCTGCAATTGTGCTCAGAATGCGGTTCTTGATACCTCAAATGATAGGTCACGGGACCTGTAATTGCTATACCATACATTTCGTAGAAAATTCGATTCGAAGAAAATAACCTTACTACAGCTCAGCCGATTCAGAGCTGTAAAAATCCAAAATCTGCAATTGTGCTCCGATTGGGTTTCTTGATACCTCAAATGATAGGTCTCGGGACTTGTAATTGTTGAGCCAAACCGCATTTAAATTGGTTGATTATTTCCATACATTTCACAGAAAAATTGATTCGAAGAAATCACCTTACTATAGCTCAGCCGATTCAGAGTTGTAAAAATCCAAAATCTGCAATTGTGCTCAGAATGCGGTTCTTGATACCTCAAATGATAGGTCACGGGACCTGTAATTGCTATACCATACATTTCGTAGAAAATTCGATTCGAAGAAAATAACCTTACTACAGCTCAGCCGATTCAGAGCTGTAAAAATCCAAAATCTGCAATTGTGCTCCGATTGGGTTTCTTGATACCTCAAATGATAGGTCTCGGGACTTGTAATTGTTAAGCCAAACCGCATTTAAATTGGTTGATTATTTCCATACATTTCACAGAAAAATCGATTCGAAGAAATCACCTTACTACAGCTCAGCCGATTCAGAGCTGTAAAAATCCAAAATCTGCAATTGTGCTCCGATTGGGTTTCTTGATACCTCAAATGATAGGTCTCGGGACTTGTAATTGTTAAGCCAAACCGCATTTAAATTGGTTGATTATTTCCATACATTTCACAGAAAAATCGATTCGAAGAAATCACCTTACTATATAGCTCAGCCGATTCAGAGTTGTAAAAATCCAAAATCTGCAATTGTGCTCAGAATGCGGTTCTTGATACCTCAAATGATAGGTCACGGGACCTGTAATTGCTATACCATACATTTCGTAGAAAATTCGATTCGAAGAAAATAACCTTACTACAGCTCAGCCGATTCAGAGCTGTAAAAATCCAAAATCTGCAATTGTGCTCCGATTGGGTTTCTTGATACCTCAAATGATAGGTCTCGGGACTTGTAATTGTTGAGCCAAACCGCATTTAAATTGGTTGATTATTTCCATACATTTCACAGAAAAATTGATTCGAAGAAATCACCTTACTATAGCTCAGCCGATTCAGAGTTGTAAAAATCCAAAATCTGCAATTGTGCTCAGAATGCGGTTCTTGATACCTCAAATGATAGGTCACGGGACCTGTAATTGCTATACCATACATTTCGTAGAAAATTCGATTCGAAGAAAATAACCTTACTACAGCTCAGCCGATTCAGAGCTGTAAAAATCCAAAATCTGCAATTGTGCTCCGATTGGGTTTCTTGATACCTCAAATGATAGGTCTCGGGACTTGTAATTGTTGAGCCAAACCGCATTTGAATTGGTTGATTATTTCCATACATTTCACAGAAAAATTGATTCGAAGAAATCACCTTACTATAGCTCAGCCGATTCAGAGTTGTAAAAATCCAAAATCTGCAATTGTGCTCAGAATGCGGTTCTTGATACCTCAAATGATAGGTCACGGGACCTGTAATTGCTATACCATACATTTCGTAGAAAATTCGATTCGAAGAAAATAACCTTACTACAGCTCAGCCGATTCAGAGCTGTAAAAATCCAAAATCTGCAATTGTGCTCCGATTGGGTTTCTTGATACCTCAAATGATAGGTCTCGGGACTTGTAATTGTTGAGCCAAACCGCATTTAAATTGGTTGATTATTTCCATACATTTCACAGAAAAATTGATTCGAAGAAATCACCTTACTATAGCTCAGCCGATTCAGAGTTGTAAAAATCCAAAATCTGCAATTGTGCTCAGAATGCGGTTCTTGATACCTCAAATGATAGGTCACGGGACCTGTAATTGCTATACCATACATTTCGTAGAAAATTCGATTCGAAGAAAATAACCTTACTACAGCTCAGCCGATTCAGAGCTGTAAAAATCCAAAATCTGCAATTGTGCTCCGATTGGGTTTCTTGATACCTCAAATGATAGGTCTCGGGACTTGTAATTGTTAAGCCAAACCGCATTTAAATTGGTTGATTATTTCCATACATTTCACAGAAAAATTGATCCGAAGAAATCACCTTACTATATAGCTCAGCCGATTCAGAGTTGTAAAAATCCAAAATCTGCAATTGTGCTCAGAATGCGGTTCTTGATACCTCAAATGATAGGTCACGGGACCTGTAATTGCTATACCATACATTTCGTAGAAAATTCGATTCGAAGAAAATAACCTTACTACAGCTCAGCCGATTCAGAGCTGTAAAAATCCAAAATCTGCAATTGTGCTCCGATTGGGTTTCTTGATACCTCAAATGATAGGTCTCGGGACTTGTAATTGTTAAGCCAAACCGCATTTAAATTGGTTGATTATTTCCATACATTTCACAGAAAAATCGATTCGAAGAAATCACCTTACTACAGCTCAGCCGATTCAGAGCTGTAAAAATCCAAAATCTGCAATTGTGCTCAGAATGCGGTTCTTGATACCTCAAATGATAGGTCACGGGACCTGTAATTGCTATACCATACATTTCGTAGAAAATTCGATTCGAAGAAAATAACCTTACTACAGCTCAGCCGATTCAGAGCTGTAAAAATTCAAAATCTGCAATTGTGCTCCGATTGGGTTTCTTGATACCTCAAATGATAGGTCTCGGGACTTGTAATTGTTAAGCCAAACCGCATTTAAATTGGTTGATTATTTCCATACATTTCACAGAAAAATCGATTCGAAGAAATCACCTTACTACAGCTCAGCCGATTCAGAGCTGTAAAAATCCAAAATCTGCAATTGTGCTCCGATTGGGTTTCTTGATACCTCAAATGATAGGTCTCGGGACTTGTAATTGTTAAGCCAAACCGCATTTAAATTGGTTGATTATTTCCATACATTTCACAGAAAAATTGATTCGAAGAAATCACCTTACTATAGCTCAGCCGATTCAGAGTTGTAAAAATCCAAAATCTGCAATTGTGCTCAGAATGCGGTTCTTGATACCTCAAATGATAGGTCACGGGACCTGTAATTGCTATACCATACATTTCGTAGAAAATTCGATTCGAAGAAAATAACCTTACTACAGCTCAGCCGATTCAGAGCTGTAAAAATTCAAAATCTGCAATTGTGCTCCGATTGGGTTTCTTGATACCTCAAATGATAGGTCTCGGGACTTGTAATTGTTAAGCCAAACCGCATTTAAATTGGTTGATTATTTCCATACATTTCACAGAAAAATCGATTCGAAGAAATCACCTTACTACAGCTCAGCCGATTCAGAGCTGTAAAAATCCAAAATCTGCAATTGTGCTCCGATTGGGTTTCTTGATACCTCAAATGATAGGTCTCGGGACTTGTAATTGTTAAGCCAAACCGCATTTAAATTGGTTGATTATTTCCATACATTTCACAGAAAAATCGATTCGAAGAAATCACCTTACTACAGCTCAGCCGATTCAGAGCTGTAAAAATCCAAAATCTGCAATTGTGCTCCGATTGGGTTTCTTGATACCTCAAATGATAGGTCTCGGGACTTGTAATTGTTAAGCCAAACCGCATTTAAATTGGTTGATTATTTCCATACATTTCACAGAAAAATCGATTCGAAGAAATCACCTTACTACAGCTCAGCCGATTCAGAGCTGTAAAAATCCAAAATCTGCAATTGTGCTCCGATTGGGTTTCTTGATACCTCAAATGATAGGTCTCGGGACTTGTAATTGTTAAGCCAAACCGCATTTAAATTGGTTGATTATTTCCATACATTTCACAGAAAAATCGATTCGAAGAAATCACCTTACTACAGCTCAGCCGATTCAGAGCTGTAAAAATCCAAAATCTGCAATTGTGCTCCGATTGGGTTTCTTGATACCTCAAATGATAGGTCTCGGGACTTGTAATTGTTAAGCCAAACCGCATTTAAATTGGTTGATTATTTCCATACATTTCACAGAAAAATTGATCCGAAGAAATCACCTTACTATAGCTCAGCCGATTCAGAGTTGTAAAAATCCAAAATCTGCAATTGTGCTCAGAATGCGGTTCTTGATACCTCAAATGATAGGTCACGGGACCTGTAATTGCTATACCATACATTTCGTAGAAAATTCGATTCGAAGAAAATAACCTTACTACAGCTCAGCCGATTCAGAGCTGTAAAAATCCAAAATCTGCAATTGTGCTCCGATTGGGTTTCTTGATACCTCAAATGATAGGTCTCGGGACTTGTAATTGTTAAGCCAAACCGCATTTAAATTGGTTGATTATTTCCATACATTTCACAGAAAAATCGATTCGAAGAAATCACCTTACTACAGCTCAGCCGATTCAGAGCTGTAAAAATCCAAAATCTGCAATTGTGCTCCGATTGGGTTTCTTGATACCTCAAATGATAGGTCTCGGGACTTGTAATTGTTAAGCCAAACCGCATTTAAATTGGTTGATTATTTCCATACATTTCACAGAAAAATTGATTCGAAGAAAGCACCTTACTATAGCTCAGCCGATTCAGAGTTGTAAAAATCCAAAATCTGCAATTGTGCTCAGAATGCGGTTCTTGATACCTCAAATGATAGGTCACGGGACCTGTAATTGCTATACCATACATTTCGTAGAAAATTCGATTCGAAGAAAATAACCTTACTACAGCTCAGCCGATTCAGAGCTGTAAAAATCCAAAATCTGCAATTGTGCTCCGATTGGGTTTCTTGATACCTCAAATGATAGGTCTCGGGACTTGTAATTGTTAAGCCAAATCGCATTTAAATTGGTTGATTATTTCCATACATTTCACAGAAAAATCGATTCGAAGAAATCACCTTACTACAGCTCAGCCGATTCAGAGCTGTAAAAATCAAAAATCTGCAATTGTGCTCCGATTGGGTTTCTTGATACCTCAAATGATAGGTCTCGGGACTTGTAATTGTTAAGCCAAACCGCATTTAAATTGGTTGATTATTTCCATACATTTCACAGAAAAATTGATCCGAAGAAATCACCTTACTATAGCTCAGCCGATTCAGAGTTGTAAAAATCCAAAATCTGCAATTGTGCTCAGAATGCGGTTCTTGATACCTCAAATGATAGGTCACGGGACCTGTAATTGCTATACCATACATTTCGTAGAAAATTCGATTCGAAGAAAATAACCTTACTACAGCTCAGCCGATTCAGAGCTGTAAAAATCCAAAATCTGCAATTGTGCTCCGATTGGGTTTCCTGATACCTCAAATGATAGGTCTCGGGACTTGTAATTGTTAAGCCAAACCGCATTTAAATTGGTTGATTATTTCCATACATTTCACAGAAAAATCGATTCGAAGAAATCACCTTACTACAGCTCAGCCGATTCAGAGCTGTAAAAATCCAAAATCTGCAATTGTGCTCAGAATGCGGTTCTTGATACCTCAAATGATAGGTCACGGGACCTGTAATTGCTATACCATACATTTCGTAGAAAATTCGATTCGAAGAAAATAACCTTACTACAGCTCAGCCGATTCAGAGCTGTAAAAATTCAAAATCTGCAATTGTGCTCCGATTGGGTTTCTTGATACCTCAAATGATAGGTCTCGGGACTTGTAATTGTTAAGCCAAACCGCATTTAAATTGGTTGATTATTTCCATACATTTCACAGAAAAATCGATTCGAAGAAATCACCTTACTACAGCTCAGCCGATTCAGAGCTGTAAAAATCCAAAATCTGCAATTGTGCTCCGATTGGGTTTCTTGATACCTCAAATGATAGGTCTCGGGACTTGTAATTGTTAAGCCAAACCGCATTTAAATTGGTTGATTATTTCCATACATTTCACAGAAAAATCGATTCGAAGAAATCACCTTACTACAGCTCAGCCGATTCAGAGCTGTAAAAATCCAAAATCTGCAATTGTGCTCAGAATGCGGTTCTTGATACCTCAAATGATAGGTCACGGGACCTGTAATTGCTATACCATACATTTCGTAGAAAATTCGATTCGAAGAAAATAACCTTACTACAGCTCAGCCGATTCAGAGCTGTAAAAATCCAAAATCTGCAATTGTGCTCCGATTGGGTTTCTTGATACCTCAAATGATAGGTCTCGGGACTTGTAATTGTTAAGCCAAACCGCATTTAAATTGGTTGATTATTTCCATACATTTCACAGAAAAATCGATTCGAAGAAATCACCTTACTATAGCTCAGCCGATTCAGAGTTGTAAAAATCCAAAATCTGCAATTGTGCTCAGAATGCGGTTCTTGATACCTCAAATGATAGGTCACGGGACCTGTAATTGCTATACCATACATTTCGTAGAAAATTCGATTCGAAGAAAATAACCTTACTACAGCTCAGCCGATTCAGAGCTGTAAAAATCCAAAATCTGCAATTGTGCTCCGATTGGGTTTCTTGATACCTCAAATGATAGGTCTCGGGACTTGTAATTGTTAAGCCAAACCGCATTTAAATTGGTTGATTATTTCCATACATTTCACAGAAAAATTGATCCGAAGAAATCACCTTACTATAGCTCAGCCGATTCAGAGTTGTAAAAATCCAAAATCTGCAATTGTGCTCAGAATGCGGTTCTTGATACCTCAAATGATAGGTCACGGGACCTGTAATTGCTATACCATACATTTCGTAAAAAATTCGATTCGAAGAAAATAACCTTACTACAGCTCAGCCGATTCATAGCTGTAAAAATCCAAAATCTGCAATTGTGCTCCGATTGGGTTTCTTGATACCTCAAATGATAGGTCTCGGGACTTGTAATTGTTAAGCCAAACCGCATTTAAATTGGTTGATTATTTCCATACATTTCACAGAAAAATCGATTCAAAGAAATCACCTTACTACAGCTCAGCCGATTCAGAGCTGTAAAAATCCAAAATCTGCAATTGTGCTCAGAATGCGGTTCTTGATACCTCAAATGATAGGTCACGGGACCTGTAATTGCTATACCATACATTTCGTAGAAAATTCGATTCGAAGAAAATAACCTTACTACAGCTCAGCCGATTCAGAGCTGTAAAAATTCAAAATCTGCAATTGTGCTCCGATTGGGTTTCTTGATACCTCAAATGATAGGTCTCGGGACTTGTAATTGTTAAGCCAAACCGCATTTAAATTGGTTGATTATTTCCATACATTTCACAGAAAAATCGATTCGAAGAAATCACCTTACTACAGCTCAGCCGATTCAGAGCTGTAAAAATCCAAAATCTGCAATTGTGCTCCGATTGGGTTTCTTGATACCTCAAATGATAGGTCTCGGGACTTGTAATTGTTAAGCCAAACCGCATTTAAATTAGTTGATTATTTCCATACATTTCACAGAAAAATTGATTCGAAGAAATCACCTTACTATAGCTCAGCCGATTCAGAGTTGTAAAAATCCAAAATCTGCAATTGTGCTCAGAATGCGGTTCTTGATACCTCAAATGATAGGTCACGGGACCTGTAATTGCTATACCATACATTTCGTAGAAAATTCGATTCGAAGAAAATAACCTTACTACAGCTCAGCCGATTCAGAGCTGTAAAAATCCAAAATCTGCAATTGTGCTCCGATTGGGTTTCTTGATACCTCAAATGATAGGTCTCGGGACTTGTAATTGTTAAGCCAAACCGCATTTAAATTGGTTGATTATTTCCATACATTTCACAGAAAAATCGATTCGAAGAAATCACCTTACTATAGCTCAGCCGATTCAGAGTTGTAAAAATCCAAAATCTGCAATTGTGCTCCGATTGGGTTTCTTGATACCTCAAATGATAGGTCTCGGGACTTGTAATTGTTAAGCCAAACCGCATTTAAATTGGTTGATTATTTCCATACATTTCACAGAAAAATCGATTCGAAGAAATCACCTTACTATAGCTCAGCCGATTCAGAGTTGTAAAAATCCAAAATCTGCAATTGTGCTCCGATTGGGTTTCTTGATACCTCAAATGATAGGTCTCGGGACTTGTAATTGTTAAGCCAAACCGCATTTAAATTGGTTGATTATTTCCATACATTTCACAGAAAAATCGATTCGAAGAAATCACCTTACTACAGCTCAGCCGATTCAGAGCTGTAAAAATCCAAAATCTGCAATTGTGCTCCGATTGGGTTTCTTGATACCTCAAATGATAGGTCTCGGGACTTGTAATTGTTAAGCCAAACCGCATTTAAATTGGTTGATTATTTCCATACATTTCACAGAAAAATCGATTCGAAGAAATCACCTTACTACAGCTCAGCCGATTCAGAGCTGTAAAAATCCAAAATCTGCAATTGTGCTCCGATTGGGTTTCTTGATACCTCAAATGATAGGTCTCGGGACTTGTAATTGTTAAGCCAAACTGCATTTAAATTGGTTGATTATTTCCATACATTTCACAGAAAAATCGATTCGAAGAAATCACCTTACTATAGCTCAGCCGATTCAGAGCTGTAAAAATCCAAAATCTGCAATTGTGCTCAGAATGCGGTTCTTGATACCTCAAATGATAGGTCACGGGACCTGTAATTGCTATACCATACATTTCGTAGAAAATTCGATTCGAAGAAAATAACCTTACTACAGCTCAGCCGATTCAGAGCTGTAAAAATCCAAAATCTGCAATTGTGCTCCGATTGGGTTTCTTGATACCTCAAATGATAGGTCTCGGGACTTGTAATTGTTAAGCCAAACCGCATTTAAATTGGTTGATTATTTCCATACATTTCACAGAAAAATCGATTCGAAGAAATCACCTTACTACAGCTCAGCCGATTCAGAGCTGTAAAAATCCAAAATCTGCAATTGTGCTCCGATTGGGTTTCTTGATACCTCAAATGATAGGTCTCGGGACTTGTAATTGTTAAGCCAAACCGCATTTAAATTGGTTGATTATATCCATACATTTCACAGAAAAATTGATCCGAAGAAATCACCTTACTATAGCTCAGCCGATTCAGAGTTGTAAAAATCCAAAATCTGCAATTGTGCTCAGAATGCGGTTCTTGATACCTCAAATGATAGGTCACGGGACCTGTAATTGCTATACCATACATTTCGTAGAAAATTCGATTCGAAGAAAATAACCTTACTACAGCTCAGCCGATTCAGAGCTGTAAAAATCCAAAATCTGCAATTGTGCTCCGATTGGGTTTCTTGATACCTCAAATGATAGGTCTCGGGACTTGTAATTGTTAAGCCAAACCGCATTTAAATTGGTTGATTATTTCCATACATTTCACAGAAAAATTGATTCGAAGAAATCACCTTACTATAGCTCAGCCGATTCAGAGCTGTAAAAATCCAAAATCTGCAATTGTGCTCCGATTGGGTTTCTTGATACCTCAAATGATAGGTCTCGGGACTTGTAATTGTTAAGCCAAACCGCATTTAAATTGGTTGATTATTTCCATACATTTCACAGAAAAATCGATTCGAAGAAATCACCTTACTATAGCTCAGCCGATTCAGAGTTGTAAAAATCCAAAATCTGCAATTGTGCTCAGAATGCGGTTCTTGATACCTCAAATGATAGGTCACGGGACCTGTAATTGCTATACCATACATTTCGTAGAAAATTCGATTCGAAGAAAATAACCTTACTACAGCTCAGCCGATTCAGAGCTGTAAAAATCCAAAATCTGCGATTGTGCTCCGATTGGGTTTCTTGATACCTCAAATGATAGGTCTCGGGACTTGTAATTGTTAAGCCAAACCGCATTTAAATTGGTTGATTATTTCCATACATTTCACAGAAAAATCGATTCGAAGAAATCACCTTACTACAGCTCAGCCGATTCAGAGCTGTAAAAATCCAAAATCTGCAATTGTGCTCCGATTGGGTTTCTTGATATCTCAAATGATAGGTCTCGGGACTTGTAATTGTTAAGCCAAACCGCATTTAAATTGGTTGATTATTTCCATACATTTCACAGAAAAATTGATTCGAAGAAATCACCTTACTATAGCTCAGCCGATTCAGAGTTGTAAAAATCCAAAATCTGCAATTGTGCTCAGAATGCGGTTCTTGATACCTCAAATGATAGGTCACGGGACCTGTAATTGCTATACCATACATTTCGTAGAAAATTCGATTCGAAGAAAATAACCTTACTACAGCTCAGCCGATTCAGAGCTGTAAAAATCCAAAATCTGCAATTGTGCTCCGATTGGGTTTCTTGATACCTCAAATGATAGGTCTCGGGACTTGTAATTGTTAAGCCAAACCGCATTTAAATTGGTTGATTATTTCCATACATTTCACAGAAAAATTGATTCGAAGAAATCACCTTACTATAGCTCAGCCGATTCAGAGTTGTAAAAATCCAAAATCTGCAATTGTGCTCAGAATGCGGTTCTTGATACCTCAAATGATAGGTCACGGGACCTGTAATTGCTATACCATACATTTCGTAGAAAATTCGATTCGAAGAAAATAACCTTACTACAGCTCAGCCGATTCAGAGCTGTAAAAATCCAAAATCTGCAATTGTGCTCCGATTGGGTTTCTTGATACCTCAAATGATAGGTCTCGGGACTTGTAATTGTTAAGCCAAACCGCATTTAAATTGGTTGATTATTTCCATACATTTCACAGAAAAATCGATTCGAAGAAATCACCTTACTACAGCTCAGCCGATTCAGAGCTGTAAAAATCCAAAATCTGCAATTGTGCTCCGATTGGGTTTCTTGATACCTCAAATGATAGGTCTCGGGACTTGTAATTGTTAAGCCAAACCGCATTTAAATTGGTTGATTATTTCCATACATTTCACAGAAAAATTGATTCGAAGAAATCACCTTACTATAGCTCAGCCGATTCAGAGTTGTAAAAATCCAAAATCTGCAATTGTGCTCAGAATGCGGTTCTTGATACCTCAAATGATAGGTCACGGGACCTGTAATTGCTATACCATACATTTCGTAGAAAATTCGATTCGAAGAAAATAACCTTACTACAGCTCAGCCGATTCAGAGCTGTAAAAATCCAAAATCTGCAATTGTGCTCCGATTGGGTTTCTTGATACCTCAAATGATAGGTCTCGGGACTTGTAATTGTTAAGCCAAACCGCATTTAAATTGGTTGATTATTTCCATACATTTCACAGAAAAATCGATTCGAAGAAATCACCTTACTACAGCTCAGCCGATTCAGAGCTGTAAAAATCCAAAATCTGCAATTGTGCTCCGATTGGGTTTCTTGATACCTCAAATGATAGGTCTCGGGACTTGTAATTGTTAAGCCAAACCGCATTTAAATTGGTTGATTATTTCCATACATTTCACAGAAAAATCGATTCGAAGAAATCACCTTAGCTCAGCCGATTCAGAGTTGTAAAAATCCAAAATCTGCAATTGTGCTCCGATTGGGTTTCTTGATACCTCAAATGATAGGTCTCGGGACTTGTAATTGTTAAGCCAAACCGCATTTAAATTGGTTGATTATTTCCATACATTTCACAGAAAAATTGATTCGAAGAAATCACCTTACTATAGCTCAGCCGATTCAGAGTTGTAAAAATCCAAAATCTGCAATTGTGCTCAGAATGCGGTTCTTGATACCTCAAATGATAGGTCACGGGACCTGTAATTGCTATACCATACATTTCGTAGAAAATTCGATTCGAAGAAAATAACCTTACTACAGCTCAGCCGATTCAGAGCTGTAAAAATCCAAAATCTGCAATTGTGCTCCGATTGGGTTTCTTGATACCTCAAATGATAGGTCTCGGGACTTGTAATTGTTAAGCCAAACCGCATTTAAATTGGTTGATTATTTCCATACATTTCACAGAAAAATCGATTCGAAGAAATCACCTTACTACAGCTCAGCCGATTCAGAGCTGTAAAAATCCAAAATCTGCAATTGTGCTCCGATTGGGTTTCTTGATACCTCAAATGATAGGTCTCGGGACTTGTAATTGTTAAGCCAAACCGCATTTAAATTGGTTGATTATTTCCATACATTTCACAGAAAAATTGATTCGAAGAAATCACCTTACTATAGCTCAGCCGATTCAGAGCTGTAAAAATCCAAAATCTGCAATTGTGCTCAGAATGCGGTTCTTGATACCTCAAATGATAGGTCACGGGACCTGTAATTGCTATACCATACATTTCGTAGAAAATTCGATTCGAAGAAAATAACCTTACTACAGCTCAGCCGATTCAGAGCTGTAAAAATCCAAAATCTGCAATTGTGCTCCGATTGGGTTTCTTGATACCTCAAATGATAGGTCTCGGGACTTGTAATTGTTAAGCCAAACCGCATTTAAATTGGTTGATTATTTCCATACATTTCACAGAAAAATCGATTCGAAGAAATCACCTTACTACAGCTCAGCCGATTCAGAGCTGTAAAAATCCAAAATCTGCAATTGTGCTCCGATTGGGTTTCTTGATACCTCAAATGATAGGTCTCGGGACTTGTAATTGTTAAGCCAAACCGCATTTAAATTGGTTGATTATTTCCATACATTTCACAGAAAAATTGATTCGAAGAAATCACCTTACTATAGCTCAGCCGATTCAGAGTTGTAAAAATCCAAAATCTGCAATTGTGCTCAGAATGCGGTTCTTGATACCTCAAATGATAGGTCACGGGACCTGTAATTGCTATACCATACATTTCGTAGAAAATTCGATTCGAAGAAAATAACCTTACTACAGCTCAGCCGATTCAGAGCTGTAAAAATCCAAAATCTGCAATTGTGCTCCGATTGGGTTTCTTGATACCTCAAATGATAGGTCTCGGGACTTGTAATTGTTAAGCCAAACCGCATTTAAATTGGTTGATTATTTCCATACATTTCACAGAAAAATTGATTCGAAGAAATCACCTTACTATAGCTCAGCCGATTCAGAGTTGTAAAAATCCAAAATCTGCAATTGTGCTCAGAATGCGGTTCTTGATACCTCAAATGATAGGTCACGGGACCTGTAATTGCTATACCATACATTTCGTAGAAAATTCGATTCGAAGAAAATAACCTTACTACAGCTCAGCCGATTCAGAGCTGTAAAAATCCAAAATCTGCAATTGTGCTCCGATTGGGTTTCTTGATACCTCAAATGATAGGTCTCGGGACTTGTAATTGTTAAGCCAAACCGCATTTAAATTGGTTGATTATTTCCATACATTTCACAGAAAAATCGATTCGAAGAAATCACCTTACTACAGCTCAGCCGATTCAGAGCTGTAAAAATCCAAAATCTGCAATTGTGCTCCGATTGGGTTTCTTGATACCTCAAATGATAGGTCTCGGGACTTGTAATTGTTAAGCCAAACCGCATTTAAATTGGTTGATTATTTCCATACATTTCACAGAAAAATCGATTCGAAGAAATCACCTTACTACAGCTCAGCCGATTCAGAGCTGTAAAAATCCAAAATCTGCAATTGTGCTCCGATTGGGTTTCTTGATACCTCAAATGATAGGTCTCGGGACTTGTAATTGTTAAGCCAAACCGCATTTAAATTGGTTGATTATTTCCATACATTTCACAGAAAAATCGATTCGAAGAAATCACCTTACTACAGCTCAGCCGATTCAGAGTTGTAAAAATCCAAAATCTGCAATTGTGCTCCGATTGGGTTTCTTGATACCTCAAATGATAGGTCTCGGGACTTGTAATTGTTAAACCAAACCGCATTTAAATTGGTTGATTATTTCCATACATTTCACAGAAAAATTGATTCGAAGAAATCACCTTACTATAGCTCAGCCGATTCAGAGTTGTAAAAATCCAAAATCTGCAATTGTGCTCAGAATGCGGTTCTTGATACCTCAAATGATAGGTCACGGGACCTGTAATTGCTATACCATACATTTCGTAGAAAATTCGATTCGAAGAAAATAACCTTACTACAGCTCAGCCGATTCAGAGCTGTAAAAATCCAAAATCTGCAATTGTGCTCCGATTGGGTTTCTTGATACCTCAAATGATAGGTCTCGGGACTTGTAATTGTTAAGCCAAACCGCATTTAAATTGGTTGATTATTTCCATACATTTCACAGAAAAATCGATTCGAAGAAATCACCTTACTACAGCTCAGCCGATTCAGAGCTGTAAAAATCCAAAATCTGCAATTGTGCTCCGATTGGGTTTCTTGATACCTCAAATGATAGGTCTCGGGACTTGTAATTGTTAAGCCAAACCGCATTTAAATTGGTTGATTATTTCCATACATTTCACAGAAAAATTGATTCGAAGAAATCACCTTACTATAGCTCAGCCGATTCAGAGCTGTAAAAATCCAAAATCTGCAATTGTGCTCAGAATGCGGTTCTTGATACCTCAAATGATAGGTCACGGGACCTGTAATTGCTATACCATACATTTCGTAGAAAATTCGATTCGAAGAAAATAACCTTACTACAGCTCAGCCGATTCAGAGCTGTAAAAATCCAAAATCTGCAATTGTGCTCCGATTGGGTTTCTTGATACCTCAAATGATAGGTCTCGGGACTTGTAATTGTTAAGCCAAACCGCATTTAAATTGGTTGATTATTTCCATACATTTCACAGAAAAATCGATTCGAAGAAATCACCTTACTACAGCTCAGCCGATTCAGAGCTGTAAAAATCCAAAATCTGCAATTGTGCTCCGATTGGGTTTCTTGATACCTCAAATGATAGGTCTCGGGACTTGTAATTGTTAAGCCAAACCGCATTTAAATTGGTTGATTATTTCCATACATTTCACAGAAAAATCGATTCGAAGAAATCACCTTACTACAGCTCAGCCGATTCAGAGCTGTAAAAATCCAAAATCTGCAATTGTGCTCCGATTGGGTTTCTTGATACCTCAAATGATAGGTCTCGGGACTTGTAATTGTTAAGCCAAACCGCATTTAAATTGGTTGATTATTTCCATACATTTCACAGAAAAATCGATTCGAAGAAATCACCTTACTACAGCTCAGCCGATTCAGAGCTGTAAAAATCCAAAATCTGCAATTGTGCTCCGATTGGGTTTCTTGATACCTCAAATGATAGGTCTCGGGACTTGTAATTGTTAAACCAAACCGCATTTAAATTGGTTGATTATTTCCATACATTTCACAGAAAAATTGATTCGAAGAAATCACCTTACTATAGCTCAGCCGATTCAGAGTTGTAAAAATCCAAAATCTGCAATTGTGCTCAGAATGCGGTTCTTGATACCTCAAATGATAGGTCACGGGACCTGTAATTGCTATACCATACATTTCGTAGAAAATTCGATTCGAAGAAAATAACCTTACTACAGCTCAGCCGATTCAGAGCTGTAAAAATCCAAAATCTGCAATTGTGCTCCGATTGGGTTTCTTGATACCTCAAATGATAGGTCTCGGGACTTGTAATTGTTAAGCCAAACCGCATTTAAATTGGTTGATTATTTCCATACATTTCACAGAAAAATCGATTCGAAGAAATCACCTTACTACAGCTCAGCCGATTCAGAGCTGTAAAAATCCAAAATCTGCAATTGTGCTCCGATTGGGTTTCTTGATACCTCAAATGATAGGTCTCGGGACTTGTAATTGTTAAGCCAAACCGCATTTAAATTGGTTGATTATTTCCATACATTTCACAGAAAAATTGATTCGAAGAAATCACCTTACTATAGCTCAGCCGATTCAGAGCTGTAAAAATCCAAAATCTGCAATTGTGCTCAGAATGCGGTTCTTGATACCTCAAATGATAGGTCACGGGACCTGTAATTGCTATACCATACATTTCGTAGAAAATTCGATTCGAAGAAAATAACCTTACTACAGCTCAGCCGATTCAGAGCTGTAAAAATCCAAAATCTGCAATTGTGCTCCGATTGGGTTTCTTGATACCTCAAATGATAGGTCTCGGGACTTGTAATTGTTAAGCCAAACCGCATTTAAATTGGTTGATTATTTCCATACATTTCACAGAAAAATCGATTCGAAGAAATCACCTTACTACAGCTCAGCCGATTCAGAGCTGTAAAAATCCAAAATCTGCAATTGTGCTCCGATTGGGTTTCTTGATACCTCAAATGATAGGTCTCGGGACTTGTAATTGTTAAGCCAAACCGCATTTAAATTGGTTGATTATTTCCATACATTTCACAGAAAAATTGATTCGAAGAAATCACCTTACTATAGCTCAGCCGATTCAGAGTTGTAAAAATCCAAAATCTGCAATTGTGCTCAGAATGCGGTTCTTGATACCTCAAATGATAGGTCACGGGACCTGTAATTGCTATACCATACATTTCGTAGAAAATTCGATTCGAAGAAAATAACCTTACTACAGCTCAGCCGATTCAGAGCTGTAAAAATCCAAAATCTGCAATTGTGCTCCGATTGGGTTTCTTGATACCTCAAATGATAGGTCTCGGGACTTGTAATTGTTAAGCCAAACCGCATTTAAATTGGTTGATTATTTCCATACATTTCACAGAAAAATTGATTCGAAGAAATCACCTTACTATAGCTCAGCCGATTCAGAGTTGTAAAAATCCAAAATCTGCAATTGTGCTCAGAATGCGGTTCTTGATACCTCAAATGATAGGTCACGGGACCTGTAATTGCTATACCATACATTTCGTAGAAAATTCGATTCGAAGAAAATAACCTTACTACAGCTCAGCCGATTCAGAGCTGTAAAAATCCAAAATCTGCAATTGTGCTCCGATTGGGTTTCTTGATACCTCAAATGATAGGTCTCGGGACTTGTAATTGTTAAGCCAAACCGCATTTAAATTGGTTGATTATTTCCATACATTTCACAGAAAAATCGATTCGAAGAAATCACCTTACTACAGCTCAGCCGATTCAGAGCTGTAAAAATCCAAAATCTGCAATTGTGCTCCGATTGGGTTTCTTGATACCTCAAATGATAGGTCTCGGGACTTGTAATTGTTAAGCCAAACCGCATTTAAATTGGTTGATTATTTCCATACATTTCACAGAAAAATCGATTCGAAGAAATCACCTTACTACAGCTCAGCCGATTCAGAGCTGTAAAAATCCAAAATCTGCAATTGTGCTCCGATTGGGTTTCTTGATACCTCAAATGATAGGTCTCGGGACTTGTAATTGTTAAGCCAAACCGCATTTAAATTGGTTGATTATTTCCATACATTTCACAGAAAAATCGATTCGAAGAAATCACCTTACTACAGCTCAGCCGATTCAGAGTTGTAAAAATCCAAAATCTGCAATTGTGCTCCGATTGGGTTTCTTGATACCTCAAATGATAGGTCTCGGGACTTGTAATTGTTAAACCAAACCGCATTTAAATTGGTTGATTATTTCCATACATTTCACAGAAAAATTGATTCGAAGAAATCACCTTACTATAGCTCAGCCGATTCAGAGTTGTAAAAATCCAAAATCTGCAATTGTGCTCAGAATGCGGTTCTTGATACCTCAAATGATAGGTCACGGGACCTGTAATTGCTATACCATACATTTCGTAGAAAATTCGATTCGAAGAAAATAACCTTACTATAGCTCAGCCGATTCAGAGTTGTAAAAATCCAAAATCTGCAATTGTGCTCAGAATGCGGTTCTTGATACCTCAAATGATAGGTCACGGGACCTGTAATTGCTATACCATACATTTCGTAGAAAATTCGATTCGAAGAAAATAACCTTACTATAGCTCAGCCGATTCAGAGCTGTAAAAATCCAAAATCTGCAATTGTGCTCCGATTGGGTTTCTTGATACCTCAAATGATAGGTCTCGGGACTTGTAATTGTTAAGCCAAACCGCATTTAAATTGGTTGATTATTTCCATACATTTCACAGAAAAATTGATTCGAAGAAATCACCTTACTATAGCTCAGCCGATTCAGAGTTGTAAAAATCCAAAATCTGCAATTGTGCTCAGAATGCGGTTCTTGATACCTCAAATGATAGGTCACGGGACCTGTAATTGCTATACCATACATTTCGTAGAAAATTCGATTCGAAGAAAATAACCTTACTACAGCTCAGCCGATTCAGAGCTGTAAAAATCCAAAATCTGCAATTGTGCTCCGATTGGGTTTCTTGATACCTCAAATGATAGGTCTCGGGACTTGTAATTGTTAAGCCAAACCGCATTTAAATTGGTTGATTATTTCCATACATTTCACAGAAAAATTGATTCGAAGAAATCACCTTACTATAGCTCAGCCGATT
The DNA here is from genome assembly GCA_958295665.1 of Tipula vernalis. Lineage (NCBI taxonomy): Eukaryota > Metazoa > Arthropoda > Insecta > Diptera > Tipulidae > Tipula > Tipula vernalis. Next base: position 45,640,997 of record OY282560.1, read on the forward strand.
CAGAGTTGTAAAAATCCAAAATCTGCAATTGTGCTCAGAATGCGGTTCTTGATACCTCAAATGATAGGTCACGGGACCTGTAATTGCTATACCATACATTTCGTAGAAAATTCGATTCGAAGAAAATAACCTTACTACAGCTCAGCCGATTCAGAGCTGTAAAAATCCAAAATCTGCAATTGTGCTCCGATTGGGTTTCTTGATACCTCAAATGATAGGTCTCGGGACTTGTAATTGTTAAGCCAAACCGCATTTAAATTGGTTGATTATTTCCATACATTTCACAGAAAAATCGATTCGAAGAAATCACCTTACTACAGCTCAGCCGATTCAGAGTTGTAAAAATCCAAAATCTGCAATTGTGCTCAGAATGCGGTTCTTGATACCTCAAATGATAGGTCACGGGACCTGTAATTGCTATACCATACATTTCGTAGAAAATTCGATTCGAAGAAAATAACCTTACTACAGCTCAGCCGATTCAGAGCTGTAAAAATCCAAAATCTGCAATTGTGCTCCGATTGGGTTTCTTGATACCTCAAATGATAGGTCTCGGGACTTGTAATTGTTAAGCCAAACCGCATTTAAATTGGTTGATTATTTCCATACATTTCACAGAAAAATTGATTCGAAGAAATCACCTTACTATAGCTCAGCCGATTCAGAGTTGTAAAAATCCAAAATCTGCAATTGTGCTCAGAATGCGGTTCTTGATACCTCAAATGATAGGTCACGGGACCTGTAATTGCTATACCATACATTTCGTAGAAAATTCGATTCGAAGAAAATAACCTTACTACAGCTCAGCCGATTCAGAGCTGTAAAAATCCAAAATCTGCAATTGTGCTCCGATTGGGTTTCTTGATACCTCAAATGATAGGTCTCGGGACTTGTAATTGTTAAGCCAAACCGCATTTAAATTGGTTGATTATTTCCATACATTTCACAGAAAAATCGATTCGAAGAAATCACCTTACTACAGCTCAGCCGATTCAGAGCTGTAAAAATCCAAAATCTGCAATTGTGCTCCGATTGGGTTTCTTGATACCTCAAATGATAGGTCTCGGGACTTGTAATTGTTAAGCCAAACCGCATTTAAATTGGTTGATTATTTCCATACATTTCACAGAAAAATTGATTCGAAGAAATCACCTTACTATAGCTCAGCCGATTCAGAGTTGTAAAAATCCAAAATCTGCAATTGTGCTCAGAATGCGGTTCTTGATACCTCAAATGATAGGTCACGGGACCTGTAATTGCTATACCATACATTTCGTAGAAAATTCGATTCGAAGAAAATAACCTTACTACAGCTCAGCCGATTCAGAGCTGTAAAAATCCAAAATCTGCAATTGTGCTCCGATTGGGTTTCTTGATACCTCAAATGATAGGTCTCGGGACTTGTAATTGTTAAGCCAAACCGCATTTAAATTGGTTGATTATTTCCATACATTTCACAGAAAAATTGATTCGAAGAAATCACCTTACTATAGCTCAGCCGATTCAGAGTTGTAAAAATCCAAAATCTGCAATTGTGCTCAGAATGCGGTTCTTGATACCTCAAATGATAGGTCACGGGACCTGTAATTGCTATACCATACATTTCGTAGAAAATTCGATTCGAAGAAAATAACCTTACTACAGCTCAGCCGATTCAGAGCTGTAAAAATCCAAAATCTGCAATTGTGCTCCGATTGGGTTTCTTGATACCTCAAATGATAGGTCTCGGGACTTGTAATTGTTAAGCCAAACCGCATTTAAATTGGTTGATTATTTCCATACATTTCACAGAAAAATCGATTCGAAGAAATCACCTTACTACAGCTCAGCCGATTCAGAGCTGTAAAAATCCAAAATCTGCAATTGTGCTCCGATTGGGTTTCTTGATACCTCAAATGATAGGTCTCGGGACTTGTAATTGTTAAGCCAAACCGCATTTAAATTGGTTGATTATTTCCATACATTTCACAGAAAAATCGATTCGAAGAAATCACCTTACTACAGCTCAGCCGATTCAGAGCTGTAAAAATCCAAAATCTGCAATTGTGCTCCGATTGGGTTTCTTGATACCTCAAATGATAGGTCTCGGGACTTGTAATTGTTAAGCCAAACCGCATTTAAATTGGTTGATTATTTCCATACATTTCACAGAAAAATCGATTCGAAGAAATCACCTTACTACAGCTCAGCCGATTCAGAGTTGTAAAAATCCAAAATCTGCAATTGTGCTCCGATTGGGTTTCTTGATACCTCAAATGATAGGTCTCGGGACTTGTAATTGTTAAACCAAACCGCATTTAAATTGGTTGATTATTTCCATACATTTCACAGAAAAATTGATTCGAAGAAATCACCTTACTATAGCTCAGCCGATTCAGAGTTGTAAAAATCCAAAATCTGCAATTGTGCTCAGAATGCGGTTCTTGATACCTCAAATGATAGGTCACGGGACCTGTAATTGCTATACCATACATTTCGTAGAAAATTCGATTCGAAGAAAATAACCTTACTATAGCTCAGCCGATTCAGAGTTGTAAAAATCCAAAATCTGCAATTGTGCTCAGAATGCGGTTCTTGATACCTCAAATGATAGGTCACGGGACCTGTAATTGCTATACCATACATTTCGTAGAAAATTCGATTCGAAGAAAATAACCTTACTATAGCTCAGCCGATTCAGAGCTGTAAAAATCCAAAATCTGCAATTGTGCTCCGATTGGGTTTCTTGATACCTCAAATGATAGGTCTCGGGACTTGTAATTGTTAAGCCAAACCGCATTTAAATTGGTTGATTATTTCCATACATTTCACAGAAAAATTGATTCGAAGAAATCACCTTACTATAGCTCAGCCGATTCAGAGTTGTAAAAATCCAAAATCTGCAATTGTGCTCAGAATGCGGTTCTTGATACCTCAAATGATAGGTCACGGGACCTGTAATTGCTATACCATACATTTCGTAGAAAATTCGATTCGAAGAAAATAACCTTACTACAGCTCAGCCGATTCAGAGCTGTAAAAATCCAAAATCTGCAATTGTGCTCCGATTGGGTTTCTTGATACCTCAAATGATAGGTCTCGGGACTTGTAATTGTTAAGCCAAACCGCATTTAAATTGGTTGATTATTTCCATACATTTCACAGAAAAATTGATTCGAAGAAATCACCTTACTATAGCTCAGCCGATTCAGAGTTGTAAAAATCCAAAATCTGCAATTGTGCTCAGAATGCGGTTCTTGATACCTCAAATGATAGGTCACGGGACCTGTAATTGCTATACCATACATTTCGTAGAAAATTCGATTCGAAGAAAATAACCTTACTACAGCTCAGCCGATTCAGAGCTGTAAAAATCCAAAATCTGCAATTGTGCTCCGATTGGGTTTCTTGATACCTCAAATGATAGGTCTCGGGACTTGTAATTGTTAAGCCAAACCGCATTTAAATTGGTTGATTATTTCCATACATTTCACAGAAAAATCGATTCGAAGAAATCACCTTACTACAGCTCAGCCGATTCAGAGTTGTAAAAATCCAAAATCTGCAATTGTGCTCAGAATGCGGTTCTTGATACCTCAAATGATAGGTCACGGGACCTGTAATTGCTATACCATACATTTCGTAGAAAATTCGATTCGAAGAAAATAACCTTACTACAGCTCAGCCGATTCAGAGCTGTAAAAATCCAAAATCTGCAATTGTGCTCCGATTGGGTTTCTTGATACCTCAAATGATAGGTCTCGGGACTTGTAATTGTTAAGCCAAACCGCATTTAAATTGGTTGATTATTTCCATACATTTCACAGAAAAATTGATTCGAAGAAATCACCTTACTATAGCTCAGCCGATTCAGAGTTGTAAAAATCCAAAATCTGCAATTGTGCTCAGAATGCGGTTCTTGATACCTCAAATGATAGGTCACGGGACCTGTAATTGCTATACCATACATTTCGTAGAAAATTCGATTCGAAGAAAATAACCTTACTACAGCTCAGCCGATTCAGAGCTGTAAAAATCCAAAATCTGCAATTGTGCTCCGATTGGGTTTCTTGATACCTCAAATGATAGGTCTCGGGACTTGTAATTGTTAAGCCAAACCGCATTTAAATTGGTTGATTATTTCCATACATTTCACAGAAAAATTGATTCGAAGAAATCACCTTACTATAGCTCAGCCGATTCAGAGTTGTAAAAATCCAAAATCTGCAATTGTGCTCAGAATGCGGTTCTTGATACCTCAAATGATAGGTCACGGGACCTGTAATTGCTATACCATACATTTCGTAGAAAATTCGATTCGAAGAAAATAACCTTACTACAGCTCAGCCGATTCAGAGCTGTAAAAATCCAAAATCTGCAATTGTGCTCCGATTGGGTTTCTTGATACCTCAAATGATAGGTCTCGGGACTTGTAATTGTTAAGCCAAACCGCATTTAAATTGGTTGATTTTTTCCATACATTTCACAGAAAAATCGATTCGAAGAAATCACCTTACTATAGCTCAGCCGATTCAGAGTTGTAAAAATCCAAAATCTGCAATTGTGCTCAGAATGCGGTTCTTGATACCTCAAATGATAGGTCACGGGACCTGTAATTGCTATACCATACATTTCGTAGAAAATTCGATTCGAAGAAAATAACCTTACTACAGCTCAGCCGATTCAGAGCTGTAAAAATCCAAAATCTGCAATTGTGCTCCGATTGGGTTTCTTGATACCTCAAATGATAGGTCTCGGGACTTGTAATTGTTAAGCCAAACCGCATTTAAATTGGTTGATTATTTCCATACATTTCACAGAAAAATCGATTCGAAGAAATCACCTTACTATAGCTCAGCCGATTCAGAGTTGTAAAAATCCAAAATCTGCAATTGTGCTCAGAATGCGGTTCTTGATACCTCAAATGATAGGTCACGGGACCTGTAACTGCTATACCATACATTTCGTAGAAAATTCGATTCGAAGAAAATAACCTTACTACAGCTCAGCCGATTCAGAGCTGTAAAAATCCAAAATCTGCAATTGTTCTCCGATTGGGTTTCTTGATACCTCAAATGATAGGTCTCGGGACTTGTAATTGTTAAGCCAAACCGCATTTAAATTGGTTGATTATTTCCATACATTTCACAGAAAAATTGATTCGAAGAAATCACCTTACTATAGCTCAGCCGATTCAGAGCTGTAAAAATCCAAAATCTGCAATTGTGCTCCGATTGGGTTTCTTGATACCTCAAATGATAGGTCTCGGGACTTGTAATTGTTAAGCCAAACCGCATTTAAATTGGTTGATTATTTCCATACATTTCACAGAAAAATTGATCCGAAGAAATCACCTTACTATAGCTCAGCCGATTCAGAGTTGTACAAATCCAAAATCTGCAATTGTGCTCAGAATGCGGTTCTTGATACCTCAAATGATAGGTCACGGGACCTGTAATTGCTATACCATACATTTCGTAGAAAATTCGATTCGAAGAAAATAACCTTACTACAGCTCAGCCGATTCAGAGCTGTAAAAATCCAAAATCTGCAATTGTGCTCCGATTGGGTTTCTTGATACCTCAAATGATAGGTCTCGGGACTTGTAATTGTTAAGCCAAACCGCATTTAAATTGGTTGATTATTTCCATACATTTCACAGAAAAATTGATCCGAAGAAATCACCTTACTATAGCTCAGCCGATTCAGAGTTGTAAAAATCCAAAATCTGCAATTGTGCTCAGAATGCGGTTCTTGATACCTCAAATGATAGGTCACGGGACCTGTAATTGCTATACCATACATTTCGTAGAAAATTCGATTCGAAGAAAATAACCTTACTACAGCTCAGCCGATTCAGAGCTGTAAAAATCCAAAATCTGCAATTGTGCTCCGATTGGGTTTCTTGATACCTCAAATGATAGGTCTCGGGACTTGTAATTGTTAAGCCAAACCGCATTTAAATTGGTTGATTATTTCCATACATTTCACAGAAAAATTGATTCGAAGAAATCACCTTACTATAGCTCAGCCGATTCAGAGTTGTAAAAATCCAAAATCTGCAATTGTGCTCAGAATGCGGTTCTTGATACCTCAAATGATAGGTCACGGGACCTGTAATTGCTATACCATATATTTCGTAGAAAATTCGATTCGAAGAAAATAACCTTACTACAGCTCAGCCGATTCAGAGCTGTAAAAATCCAAAATCTGCAATTGTGCTCCGATTGGGTTTCTTGATACCTCAAATGATAGGTCTCGGGACTTGTAATTGTTAAGCCAAACCGCATTTAAATTGGTTGATTATTTCCATACATTTCACAGAAAAATTGATCCGAAGAAATCACCTTACTATAGCTCAGCCGATTCAGAGTTGTAAAAATCCAAAATCTGCAATTGTGCTCAGAATGCGGTTCTTGATACCTCAAATGATAGGTCACGGGACCTGTAATTGCTATACCATACATTTCGTAGAAAATTCGATTCGAAGAAAATAACCTTACTACAGCTCAGCCGATTCAGAGCTGTAAAAATCCAAAATCTGCAATTGTGCTCCGATTGGGTTTCTTGATACCTCAAATGATAGGTCTCGGGACTTGTAATTGTTAAGCCAAACCGCATTTAAATTGGTTGATTATTTCCATACATTTCACAGAAAAATTGATCCGAAGAAATCACCTTACTATAGCTCAGCCGATTCAGAGTTGTAAAAATCCAAAATCTGCAATTGTGCTCAGAATGCGGTTCTTGATACCTCAAATGATAGGTCACGGGACCTGTAATTGCTATACCATACATTTCGTAGAAAATTCGATTCGAAGAAAATAACCTTACTACAGCTCAGCCGATTCAGAGCTGTAAAAATCCAAAATCTGCAATTGTGCTCCGATTGGGTTTCTTGATACCTCAAATGATAGGTCTCGGGACTTGTAATTGTTAAGCCAAACCGCATTTAAATTGGTTGATTATTTCCATACATTTCACAGAAAAATTGATCCGAAGAAATCACCTTACTATAGCTCAGCCGATTCAGAGTTGTAAAAATCCAAAATCTGCAATTGTGCTCAGAATGCGGTTCTTGATACCTCAAATGATAGGTCACGGGACCTGTAATTGCTATACCATACATTTCGTAGAAAATTCGATTCGAAGAAAATAACCTTACTACAGCTCAGCCGATTCAGAGCTGTAAAAATCCAAAATCTGCAATTGTGCTCCGATTGGGTTTCTTGATACCTCAAATGATAGGTCTCGGGACTTGTAATTGTTAAGCCAAACCGCATTTAAATTGGTTGATTATTTCCATACATTTCACAGAAAAATTGATCCGAAGAAATCACCTTACTATAATAGCTCAGCCGATTCAGAGTTGTAAAAATCCAAAATCTGCAATTGTGCTCAGAATGCGGTTCTTGATACCTCAAATGATAGGTCACGGGACTTGTAATTGCTATACCATACATTTCGTAGAAAATTCGATTCGAAGAAAATAACCTTACTACAGTTAAGCCGATTCAGAGCTGTAAAAATCCAAAATCTGCAATTGTGCTCCGATTGGGTTTCTTGATACCTCAAATGATAGGTCTCGGGACTTGTAATTGTTAAGCCAAACCGCATTTAAATTGGTTGATTATTTCCATACATTTCACAGAAAAATTGATCCGAAGAAATCACCTTACTATAGCTCAGCCGATTCAGAGTTGTAAAAATCCAAAATCTGCAATTGTGCTCAGAATGCGGTTCTTGATACCTCAAATGATAGGTCACGGGACCTGTAATTGCTATACCATACATTTCGTAGAAAATTCGATTCGAAGAAAATAACCTTACTACAGCTCAGCCGATTCAGAGCTGTAAAAATCCAAAATCTGCAATTGTGCTCCGATTGGGTTTCTTGATACCTCAAATGATAGGTCTCGGGACTTGTAATTGTTAAGCCAAACCGCATTTAAATTGGTTGATTATTTCCATACATTTCACAGAAAAATTGATCCGAAGAAATCACCTTACTATAGCTCAGCCGATTCAGAGTTGTAAAAATCCAAAATCTGCAATTGTGCTCAGAATGCGGTTCTTGATACCTCAAATGATAGGTCACGGGACTTGTAATTGCTATACCATACATTTCGTAGAAAATTCGATTCGAAGAAAATAACCTTACTACAGCTCAGCCGATTCAGAGCTGTAAAAATCCAAAATCTGCAATTGTGCTCCGATTGGGTTTCTTGATACCTCAAATGATAGGTCTCGGGACTTGTAATTGTTAAGCCAAACCGCATTTAAATTGGTTGATTATTTCCATACATTTCACAGAAAAATTGATCCGAAGAAATCACCTTACTATAGCTCAGCCGATTCAGAGTTGTAAAAATCCAAAATCTGCAATTGTGCTCAGAATGCGGTTCTTGATACCTCAAATGATAGGTCACGTGACCTGTAATTGCTATACCATACATTTCGTAGAAAATTCGATTCGAAGAAAATAACCTTACTACAGCTCAGCCGATTCAGAGCTGTAAAAATCCAAAATCTGCAATTGTGCTCCGATTGGGTTTCTTGATACCTCAAATGATAGGTCTCGGGACTTGTAATTGTTAAGCCAAACCGCATTTAAATTGGTTGATTATTTCCATACATTTCACAGAAAAATTGATTCGAAGAAATCACCTTACTATAGCTCAGCCGATTCAGAGTTGTAAAAATCCAAAATCTGCAATTGTGCTCAGAATACGGTTCTTGATACCTCAAATGATAGGTCACGGGACCTGTAATTGCTATACCATACATTTCGTAGAAAATTCGATTCGAAGAAAATAACCTTACTACAGCTCAGCCGATTCAGAGCTGTAAAAATCCAAAATCTGCAATTGTGCTCCGATTGGGTTTCTTGATACCTCAAATGATAGGTCTCGGGACTTGTAATTGTTAAGCCAAACCGCATTTAAATTGGTTGATTATTTCCATACATTTCACAGAAAAATTGATCCGAAGAAATCACCTTACTATAGCTCAGCCGATTCAGAGTTGTAAAAATCCAAAATCTGCAATTGTGCTCAGAATGCGGTTCTTGATACCTCAAATGATAGGTCACGGGACCTGTAATTGCTATACCATACATTTCGTAGAAAATTCGATTCGAAGAAAATAACCTTACTACAGCTCAGCCGATTCAGAGCTGTAAAAATCCAAAATCTGCAATTGTGCTCCGATTGGGTTTCTTGATACCTCAAATGATAGGTCTCGGGACTTGTAATTGTTAAGCCAAACCGCATTTAAATTGGTTGATTATTTCCATACATTTCACAGAAAAATTGATCCGAAGAAATCACCTTACTATAGCTCAGCCGATTCAGAGTTGTAAAAATCCAAAATCTGCAATTGTGCTCAGAATGCGGTTCTTGATACCTCAAATGATAGGTCACGGGACCTGTAATTGCTATACCATACATTTCGTAGAAAATTCGATTCGAAGAAAATAACCTTACTACAGCTCAGCCGATTCAGAGCTGTAAAAATCCAAAATCTGCAATTGTGCTCCGATTGGGTTTCTTGATACCTCAAATGATAGGTCTCGGGACTTGTAATTGTTAAGCCAAACCGCATTTAAATTGGTTGATTATTTCCATACATTTCACAGAAAAATTGATCCGAAGAAATCACCTTACTATAGCTCAGCCGATTCAGAGTTGTAAAAATCCAAAATCTGCAATTGTGCTCAGAATGCGGTTCTTGATACCTCAAATGATAGGTCACGGGACTTGTAATTGCTATACCATACATTTCGTAGAAAATTCGATTCGAAGAAAATAACCTTACTACAGCTCAGCCGATTCAGAGCTGTAAAAATCCAAAATCTGCAATTGTGCTCCGATTGGGTTTCTTGATACCTCAAATGATAGGTCTCGGGACTTGTAATTGTTAAGCCAAACCGCATTTAAATTGGTTGATTATTTCCATACATTTCACAGAAAAATTGATCCGAAGAAATCACCTTACTATAGCTCAGCCGATTCAGAGTTGTAAAAATCCAAAATCTGCAATTGTGCTCAGAATGCGGTTCTTGATACCTCAAATGATAGGTCACGTGACCTGTAATTGCTATACCATACATTTCGTAGAAAATTCGATTCGAAGAAAATAACCTTACTACAGCTCAGCCGATTCAGAGCTGTAAAAATCCAAAATCTGCAATTGTGCTCCGATTGGGTTTCTTGATACCTCAAATGATAGGTCTCGGGACTTGTAATTGTTAAGCCAAACCGCATTTAAATTGGTTGATTATTTCCATACATTTCACAGAAAAATTGATTCGAAGAAATCACCTTACTATATAGCTCAGCCGATTCAGAGTTGTAAAAATCCAAAATCTGCAATTGTGCTCAGAATACGGTTCTTGATACCTCAAATGATAGGTCACGGGACCTGTAATTGCTATACCATACATTTCGTAGAAAATTCGATTCGAAGAAAATAACCTTACTACAGCTCAGCCGATTCAGAGCTGTAAAAATCCAAAATCTGCAATTGTGCTCCGATTGGGTTTCTTGATACCTCAAATGATAGGTCTCGGGACTTGTAATTGTTAAGCCAAACCGCATTTAAATTGGTTGATTATTTCCATACATTTCACAGAAAAATTGATCCGAAGAAATCACCTTACTATAGCTCAGCCGATTCAGAGTTGTAAAAATCCAAAATCTGCAATTGTGCTCAGAATGCGGTTCTTGATACCTCAAATGATAGGTCACGGGACCTGTAATTGCTATACCATACATTTCGTAGAAAATTCGATTCGAAGAAAATAACCTTACTACAGCTCAGCCGATTCAGAGCTGTAAAAATCCAAAATCTGCAATTGTGCTCCGATTGGGTTTCTTGATACCTCAAATGATAGGTCTCGGGACTTGTAATTGTTAAGCCAAACCGCATTTAAATTGGTTGATTATTTCCATACATTTCACAGAAAAATTGATCCGAAGAAATCACCTTACTATAGCTCAGCCGATTCAGAGTTGTAAAAATCCAAAATCTGCAATTGTGCTCAGAATGCGGTTCTTGATACCTCAAATGATAGGTCACGGGACCTGTAATTGCTATACCATACATTTCGTAGAAAATTCGATTCGAAGAAAATAACCTTACTACAGCTCAGCCGATTCAGAGCTGTAAAAATCCAAAATCTGCAATTGTGCTCCGATTGGGTTTCTTGATACCTCAAATGATAGGTCTCGGGACTTGTAATTGTTAAGCCAAACCGCATTTAAATTGGTTGATTATTTCCATACATTTCACAGAAAAATTGATCCGAAGAAATCACCTTACTATAGCTCAGCCGATTCAGAGTTGTAAAAATCCAAAATCTGCAATTGTGCTCAGAATGCGGTTCTTGATACCTCAAATGATAGGTCACGATACCTGTAATTGCTATACCATACATTTCGTAGAAAATTCGATTCGAAGAAAATAACCTTACTACAGCTCAGCCGATTCAAAGCTGTAAAAATCCAAAATCTGCAATTGTGCTCCGATTGGGTTTCTTGATACCTCAAATGATAGGTCTCGGGACTTGTAATTGTTAAGCCAAACCGCATTTAAATTGGTTGATTATTTCCATACATTTCACAGAAAAATTGATCCGAAGAAATCACCTTACTATAGCTCAGCCGATTCAGAGTTGTAAAAATCCAAAATCTGCAATTGTGCTCAGAATGCGGTTCTTGATACCTCAAATGATAGGTCACGGGACCTGTAATTGCTATACCATACATTTCGTAGAAAATTCGATTCGAAGAAAATAACCTTACTACAGCTCAGCCGATTCAGAGCTGTAAAAATCCAAAATCTGCAATTGTGCTCCGATTGGGTTTCTTGATACCTCAAATGATAGGTCTCGGGACTTGTAATTGTTAAGCCAAACCGCATTTAAATTGGTTGATTATTTCCATACATTTCACAGAAAAATTGATCCGAAGAAATCACCTTACTATAGCTCAGCCGATTCAGAGTTGTAAAAATCCAAAATCTGCAATTCTGCTCAGAATGCGGTTCTTGATACCTCAAATGATAGGTCACGGGACCTGTAATTGCTATACCATACATTTCGTAGAAAATTCGATTCGAAGAAAATAACCTTACTACAGCTCAGCCGATTCAGAGCTGTAAAAATCCAAAATCTGCAATTGTGCTCCGATTGGGTTTCTTGATACCTCAAATGATAGGTCTCGGGACTTGTAATTGTTAAGCCAAACCGCATTTAAATTGGTTGATTATTTCCATACATTTCACAGAAAAATTGATCCGAAGAAATCACCTTACTATAGCTCAGCCGATTCAGAGTTGTAAAAATCCAAAATCTGCAATTGTGCTCAGAATGCGGTTCTTGATACCTCAAATGATAGGTCACGGGACCTGTAATTGCTATACCATACATTTCGTAGAAAATTCGATTCGAAGAAAATAACCTTACTACAGCTCAGCCGATTCAGAGCTGTAAAAATCCAAAATCTGCAATTGTGCTCCGATTGGGTTTCTTGATACCTCAAATGATAGGTCTCGGGACTTGTAATTGTTAAGCCAAACCGCATTTAAATTGGTTGATTATTTCCATACATTTCACAGAAAAATTGATCCGAAGAAATCACCTTACTATAGCTCAGCCGATTCAGAGTTGTAAAAATCCAAAATCTGCAATTGTGCTCAGAATGCGGTTCTTGATACCTCAAATGATAGGTCACGGGACCTGTAATTGCTATACCATACATTTCGTAGAAAATTCGATTCGAAGAAAATAACCTTACTACAGCTCAGCCGATTCAGAGCTGTAAAAATCCAAAATCTGCAATTGTGCTCCGATTGGGTTTCTTGATACCTCAAATGATAGGTCTCGGGACTTGTAATTGTTAAGCCAAACCGCATTTAAATTGGTTGATTATTTCCATACATTTCACAGAAAAATTGATTCGAAGAAATCACCTTACTATAGCTCAGCCGATTCAGAGTTGTAAAAATCCAAAATCTGCAATTGTGCTCAGAATGCGGTTCTTGATACCTCAAATGATAGGTCACGGGACCTGTAATTGCTATACCATACATTTCGTAGAAAATTCGATTCGAAGAAAATAACCTTACTACAGCTCAGCCGATTCAGAGCTGTAAAAATCCAAAATCTGCAATTGTGCTCCGATTGGGTTTCTTGATACCTCAAATGATAGGTCTCGGGACTTGTAATTGTTAAGCCAAACCGCATTTATATTGGTTGATTATTTCCATACATTTCACAGAAAAATTGATCCGAAGAAATCACCTTACTATAGCTCAGCCGATTCAGAGTTGTAAAAATCCAAAATCTGCAATTGTGCTCAGAATGCGGTTCTTGATACCTCAAATGATAGGTCACGGGACCTGTAATTGCTATACCATACATTTCGTAGAAAATTCGATTCGAAGAAAATAACCTTACTACAGCTCAGCCGATTCAGAGCTGTAAAAATCCAAAATCTGCAATTGTGCTCCGATTGGGTTTCTTGATACCTCAAATGATAGGTCTCGGGACTTGTAATTGTTAAGCCAAACCGCATTTAAATTGGTTGATTATTTCCATACATTTCACAGAAAAATTGATCCGAAGAAATCACCTTACTATAGCTCAGCCGATTCAGAGTTGTAAAAATCCAAAATCTGCAATTGTGCTCAGAATGCGGTTCTTGATACCTCAAATGATAGGTCACGGGACCTGTAATTGCTATACCATACATTTCGTAGAAAATTCGATTCGAAGAAAATAACCTTACTACAGCTCAACCGATTCAGAGCTGTAAAAATCCAAAATCTGCAATTGTGCTCCGATTGGGTTTCTTGATACCTCAAATGATAGGTCTCGGGACTTGTAATTGTTAAGCCAAACCGCATTTAAATTGGTTGATTATTTCCATACATTTCACAGAAAAATTGATTCGAAGAAATCACCTTACTATAGCTCAGCCGATTCAGAGTTGTAAAAATCCAAAATCTGCAATTGTGCTCAGAATGCGGTTCTTGATACCTCAAATGATAGGTCACGGGACCTGTAATTGCTATACCATACATTTCGTAGAAAATTCGATTCGAAGAAAATAACCTTACTACAGCTCAGCCGATTCAGAGCTGTAAAAATCCAAAATCTGCAATTGTGCTCCGATTGGGTTTCTTGATACCTCAAATGATAGGTCTCGGGACTTGTAATTGTTAAGCCAAACCGCATTTAAATTGGTTGATTATTTCCATACATTTCACAGAAAAATTGATCCGAAGAAATCACCTTACTATAGCTCAGCCGATTCAGAGTTGTAAAAATCCAAAATCTGCAATTGTGCTCAGAATGCGGTTCTTGATACCTCAAATGATAGGTCACGGGACCTGTAATTGCTATACCATACATTTCGTAGAAAATTCGATTCGAAGAAAATAACCTTACAACAGCTCAGCCGATTCAGAGCTGTAAAAATCCAAAATCTGCAATTGTGCTCCGATTGGGTTTCTTGATACCTCAAATGATAGGTCTCGGGACTTGTAATTGTTAAGCCAAACCGCATTTAAATTGGTTGATTATTTCCAAACATTTCACAGAAAAATTGATCCGAAGAAATCACCTTACTATAGCTCAGCCGATTCAGAGTTGTAAAAATCCAAAATCTGCAATTGTGCTCCGATTGGGTTTCTTGATACCTCAAATGATAGGTCTCGGGACTTGCAATTGTTAAGCCAAACCGCATTTAAATTGGTTGATTATTTCCATACATTTCACAGAAAAATTGATTCGAAGAAATCACCTTACTATAGCTCAGCCGATTCAGAGTTGTAAAAATCCAAAATCTGCAATTGTGCTCAGAATGCGGTTCTTGATACCTCAAATGATAGGTCACGGGACCTGTAATTGCTATACCATACATTTCGTAGAAAATTCGATTCGAAGAAAATAACCTTACTACAGCTCAGCCGATTCAGAGCTGTAAAAATCCAAAATCTGCAATTGTGCTCCGATTGGGTTTCTTGATACCTCAAATGATAGGTCTCGGGACTTGTAATTGTTAAGCCAAACCGCATTTAAATTGGTTGATTATTTCCATACATTTCACAGAAAAATTGATTCGAAGAAATCACCTTACTATAGCTCAGCCGATTCAGAGTTGTAAAAATCCAAAATCTGCAATTGTGCTCAGAATGCGGTTCTTGATACCTCAAATGATAGGTCACGGGACCTGTAATTGCTATACCATACATTTCGTAGAAAATTCGATTCGAAGAAAATAACCTTACTACAGCTCAGCCGATTCAGAGCTGTAAAAATCCAAAATCTGCAATTGTGCTCCGATTGGGTTTCTTGATACCTCAAATGATAGGTCTCGGGACTTGTAATTGTTAAGCCAAACCGCATTTAAATTGGTTGATTATTTCCATACATTTCACAGAAAAATTGATCCGAAGAAATCACCTTACTATAGCTCAGCCGATTCAGAGTTGTAAAAATCCAAAATCTGCAATTGTGCTCAGAATGCGGTTCTTGATACCTCAAATGATAGGTCACGGGACCTGTAATTGCTATACCATACATTTCGTAGAAAATTCGATTCGAAGAAAATAACCTTACTACAGCTCAGCCGATTCAGAGCTGTAAAAATCCAAAATCTGCAATTGTGCTCCGATTGGGTTTCTTGATACCTCAAATGATAGGTCTCGGGACTTGTAATTGTTAAGCCAAACCGCATTTAAATTGGTTGATTATTTCCATACATTTCACAGAAAAATTGATCCGAAGAAATCACCTTACTATAGCTCAGCCGATTCAGAGTTGTAAAAATCCAAAATCTGCAATTGTGCTCAGAATGCGGTTCTTGATACCTCAAATGATAGGTCACGGGACCTGTAATTGCTATACCATACATTTCGTAGAAAATTCGATTCGAAGAAAATAACCTTACTACAGCTCAGCCGATTCAGAGCTGTAAAAATCCAAAATCTGCAATTGTGCTCCGATTGGGTTTCTTGATACCTCAAATGATAGGTCTCGGGACTTGTAATTGTTAAGCCAAACCGCATTTAAATTGGTTGATTATTTCCATACATTTCACAGAAAAATTGATCCGAAGAAATCACCTTACTATAGCTCAGCCGATTCAGAGTTGTAAAAATCCAAAATCTGCAATTGTGCTCAGAATGCGGTTCTTGATACCTCAAATGATAGGTCACGGGACCTGTAATTGCTATACCATACATTTCGTAGAAAATTCGATTCGAAGAAAATAACCTTACTACAGCTCAGCCGATTCAGAGCTGTAAAAATCCAAAATCTGCAATTGTGCTCCGATTGGGTTTCTTGATACCTCAAATGATAGGTCTCGGGACTTGTAATTGTTAAGCCAAACCGCATTTAAATTGGTTGATTATTTCCATACATTTCACAGAAAAATTGATCCGAAGAAATCACCTTACTATAGCTCAGCCGATTCAGAGTTGTAAAAATCCAAGATCTGCAATTGTGCTCAGAATGCGGTTCTTGATACCTCAAATGATAGGTCACGGGACCTGTAATTGCTATACCATACATTTCGTAGAAAATTCGATTCGAAGAAAATAACCTTACTACAGCTCAGCCGATTCAGAGCTGTAAAAATCCAAAATCTGCAATTGTGCTCCGATTGGGTTTCTTGATACCTCAAATGATAGGTCTCGGGACTTGTAATTGTTAAGCCAAACCGCATTTAAATTGGTTGATTATTTCCATACATTTCACAGAAAAATTGATCCGAAGAAATCACCTTACTATAGCTCAGCCGATTCAGAGTTGTAAAAATCCAAAATCTGCAATTGTGCTCAGAATGCGGTTCTTGATACCTCAAATGATAGGTCACGGGACCTGTAATTGCTATACCATACATTTCGTAGAAAATTCGATTCGAAGAAAATAACCTTACTACAGCTCAGCCGATTCAGAGCTGTAAAAATCCAAAATCTGCAATTGTGCTCCGATTGGGTTTCTTGATACCTCAAATGATAGGTCTCGGGACTTGTAATTGTTAAGCCAAACCGCATTTAAATTGGTTGATTATTTCCATACATTTCACAGAAAAATTGATCCGAAGAAATCACCTTACTATAGCTCAGCCGATTCAGAGTTGTAAAAATCCAAAATCTGCAATTGTGCTCAGAATGCGGTTCTTGATACCTCAAATGATAGGTCACGGGACCTGTAATTGCTATACCATACATTTCGTAGAAAATTCGATTCGAAGAAAATAACCTTACTACAGCTCAGCCGATTCAGAGCTGTAAAAATCCAAAATCTGCAATTGTGCTCCGATTGGGTTTCTTGATACCTCAAATGATAGGTCTCGGGACTTGTAATTGTTAAGCCAAACCGCATTTAAATTGGTTGATTATTTCCATACATTTCACAGAAAAATTGATTCGAAGAAATCACCTTACTATAGCTCAGCCGATTCAGAGTTGTAAAAATCCAAAATCTGCAATTGTGCTCAGAATGCGGTTCTTGATACCTCAAATGATAGGTCACGGGACCTGTAATTGCTATACCATACATTTCGTAGAAAATTCGATTCGAAGAAAATAACCTTACTACAGCTCAGCCGATTCAGAGCTGTAAAAATCCAAAATCTGCAATTGTGCTCCGATTGGGTTTCTTGATACCTCAAATGATAGGTCTCGGGACTTGTAATTGTTAAGCCAAACCGCATTTAAATTGGTTGATTATTTCCATACATTTCACAGAAAAATTGATCCGAAGAAATCACCTTACTATAGCTCAGCCGATTCAGAGTTGTAAAAATCCAAAATCTGCAATTGTGCTCAGAATGCGGTTCTTGATACCTCAAATGATAGGTCACGGGACCTGTAATTGCTATACCATACATTTCGTAGAAAATTCGATTCGAAGAAAATAACCTTACTACAGCTCAGCCGATTCAGAGCTGTAAAAATCCAAAATCTGCAATTGTGCTCCGATTGGGTTTCTTGATACCTCAAATGATAGGTCTCGGGACTTGTAATTGTTAAGCCAAACCGCATTTAAATTGGTTGATTATTTCCATACATTTCACAGAAAAATTGATCCGAAGAAATCACCTTACTATAGCTCAGCCGATTCAGAGTTGTAAAAATCCAAAATCTGCAATTGTGCTCAGAATGCGGTTCTTGATACCTCAAATGATAGGTCACGGGACCTGTAATTGCTATACCATACATTTCGTAGAAAATTCGATTCGAAGAAAATAACCTTACTACAGCTCAGCCGATTCAGAGCTGTAAAAATCCAAAATCTGCAATTGTGCTCCGATTGGGTTTCTTGATACCTCAAATGATAGGTCTCGGGACTTGTAATTGTTAAGCCAAACCGCATTTAAATTGGTTGATTATTTCCATACATTTCACAGAAAAATTGATCCGAAGAAATCACCTTACTATAGCTCAGCCGATTCAGAGTTGTAAAAATCCAAAATCTGCAATTGTGCTCAGAATGCGGTTCTTGATACCTCAAATGATAGGTCACGGGACCTGTAATTGCTATACCATACATTTCGTAGAAAATTCGATTCGAAGAAAATAACCTTACTACAGCTCAGCCGATTCAGAGCTGTAAAAATCCAAAATCTGCAATTGTGCTCCGATTGGGTTTCTTGATACCTCAAATGATAGGTCTCGGGACTTGTAATTGTTAAGCCAAACCGCATTTAAATTGGTTGATTATTTCCATACATTTCACAGAAAAATTGATTCGAAGAAATCACCTTACTATAGCTCAGCCGATTCAGAGTTGTAAAAATCCAAAATCTGCAATTGTGCTCAGAATGCGGTTCTTGATACCTCAAATGATAGGTCACGGGACCTGTAATTGCTATACCATACATTTCGTAGAAAATTCGATTCGAAGAAAATAACCTTACTACAGCTCAGCCGATTCAGAGCTGTAAAAATCCAAAATCTGCAATTGTGCTCCGATTGGGTTTCTTGATACCTCAAATGATAGGTCTCGGGACTTGTAATTGTTAAGCCAAACCGCATTTAAATTGGTTGATTATTTCCATACATTTCACAGAAAAATCGATTCGAAGAAATCACCTTACTATAGCTCAGCCGATTCAGAGTTGTAAAAATCCAAAATCTGCAATTGTGCTCAGAATGCGGTTCTTGATACCTCAAATGATAGGTCACGGGACCTGTAATTGCTATACCATACATTTCGTAGAAAATTCGATTCGAAGAAAATAACCTTACTACAGCTCAGCCGATTCAGAGCTGTAAAAATCCAAAATCTGCAATTGTGCTCCGATTGGGTTTCTTGATACCTCAAATGATAGGTCTCGGGACTTGTAATTGTTAAGCCAAACCGCATTTAAATTGGTTGATTATTTCCATACATTTCACAGAAAAATTGATCCGAAGAAATCACCTTACTATAGCTCAGCCGATTCAGAGTTGTAAAAATCCAAAATCTGCAATTGTGCTCCGATTGGGTTTCTTGATACCTCAAATGATAGGTCTCGGGACTTGCAATTGTTAAGCCAAACCGCATTTAAATTGGTTGATTATTTCCATACATTTCACAGAAAAATTGATTCGAAGAAATCACCTTACTATAGCTCAGCCGATTCAGAGTTGTAAAAATCCAAAATCTGCAATTGTGCTCAGAATGCGGTTCTTGATACCTCAAATGATAGGTCACGGGACCTGTAATTGCTATACCATACATTTCGTAGAAAATTCGATTCGAAGAAAATAACCTTACTACAGCTCAGCCGATTCAGAGCTGTAAAAATCCAAAATCTGCAATTGTGCTCCGATTGGGTTTCTTGATACCTCAAATGATAGGTCTCGGGACTTGTAATTGTTAAGCCAAACCGCATTTAAATTGGTTGATTATTTCCATACATTTCACAGAAAAATTGATCCGAAGAAATCACCTTACTATAGCTCAGCCGATTCAGAGTTGTAAAAATCCAAAATCTGCAATTGTGCTCCGATTGGGTTTCTTGATACCTCAAATGATAGGTCTCGGGACTTGCAATTGTTAAGCCAAACCGCATTTAAATTGGTTGATTATTTCCATACATTTCACAGAAAAATTGATTCGAAGAAATCACCTTACTATAGCTCAGCCGATTCAGAGTTGTAAAAATCCAAAATCTGCAATTGTGCTCAGAATGCGGTTCTTGATACCTCAAATGATAGGTCACGGGACCTGTAATTGCTATACCATACATTTCGTAGAAAATTCGATTCGAAGAAAATAACCTTACTACAGCTCAGCCGATTCAGAGCTGTAAAAATCCAAAATCTGCAATTGTGCTCCGATTGGGTTTCTTGATACCTCAAATGATAGGTCTCAGGACTTGTAATTGTTAAGCCAAACCGCATTTAAATTGGTTGATTATTTCCATACATTTCACAGAAAAATTGATCCGAAGAAATCACCTTACTATAGCTCAGCCGATTCAGAGTTGTAAAAATCCAAAATCTGCAATTGTGCTCAGAATGCGGTTCTTGATACCTCAAATGATAGGTCACGGGACCTGTAATTGCTATACCATACATTTCGTAGAAAATTCGATTCGAAGAAAATAACCTTACTACAGCTCAGCCGATTCAGAGCTGTAAAAATCCAAAATCTGCAATTGTGCTCCGATTGGGTTTCTTGATACCTCAAATGATAGGTCTCGGGACTTGTAATTGTTAAGCCAAACCGCATTTAAATTGGTTGATTATTTCCATACATTTCACAGAAAAATTGATTCGAAGAAATCACCTTACTATAGCTCAGCCGATTCAGAGTTGTAAAAATCCAAAATCTGCAATTGTGCTCAGAATGCGGTTCTTGATACCTCAAATGATAGGTCACGGGACCTGTAATTGCTATACCATACATTTCGTAGAAAATTCGATTCGAAGAAAATAACCTTACTACAGCTCAGCCGATTCAGAGCTGTAAAAATCCAAAATCTGCAATTGTGCTCCGATTGGGTTTCTTGATACCTCAAATGATAGGTATCGGGACTTGTAATTGTTAAGCCAAACCGCATTTAAATTGGTTGATTATTTCCATACATTTCACAGAAAAATCGATTCGAAGAAATCACCTTACTATAGCTCAGCCGATTCAGAGTTGTAAAAATCCAAAATCTGCAATTGTGCTCAGAATGCGGTTCTTGATACCTCAAATGATAGGTCACGGGACCTGTAATTGCTATACCATACATTTCGTAGAAAATTCGATTCGAAGAAAATAACCTTACTACAGCTCAGCCGATTCAGAGCTGTAAAAATCCAAAATCTGCAATTGTGCTCCGATTGGGTTTCTTGATACCTCAAATGATAGGTCTCGGGACTTGTAATTGTTAAGCCAAACCGCATTTAAATTGGTTGATTATTTCCATACATTTCACAGAAAAATTGATCCGAAGAAATCACCTTACTATAGCTCAGCCGATTCAGAGTTGTAAAAATCCAAAATCTGCAATTGTGCTCCGATTGGGTTTCTTGATACCTCAAATGATAGGTCTCGGGACTTGCAATTGTTAAGCCAAACCGCATTTAAATTGGTTGATTATTTCCATACATTTCACAGAAAAATCGATTCGAAGAAATCACCTTACTATAGCTCAGCCGATTCAGAGTTGTAAAAATCCAAAATCTGCAATTGTGCTCAGAATGCGGTTCTTGATACCTCAAATGATAGGTCACGGGACCTGTAATTGCTATACCATACATTTCGTAGAAAATTCGATTCGAAGAAAATAACCTTACTACAGCTCAGCCGATTCAGAGCTGTAAAAATCCAAAATCTGCAATTGTGCTCCGATTGGGTTTCTTGATACCTCAAATGATAGGTCTCGGGACTTGTAATTGTTAAGCCAAACCGCATTTAAATTGGTTGATTATTTCCATACATTTCACAGAAAAATTGATCCGAAGAAATCACCTTACTATAGCTCAGCCGATTCAGAGTTGTAAAAATCCAAAATCTGCAATTGTGCTCAGAATGCGGTTCTTGATACCTCAAATGATAGGTCACGGGACCTGTAATTGCTATACCATACATTTCGTAGAAAATTCGATTCGAAGAAAATAACCTTACTACAGCTCAGCCGATTCAGAGCTGTAAAAATCCAAAATCTGCAATTGTGCTCCGATTGGGTTTCTTGATACCTCAAATGATAGGTCTCGGGACTTGTAATTGTTAAGCCAAACCGCATTTAAATTGGTTGATTATTTCCATACATTTCACAGAAAAATTGATCCGAAGAAATCACCTTACTATAGCTCAGCCGATTCAGAGTTGTAAAAATCCAAAATCTGCAATTGTGCTCAGAATGCGGTTCTTGATACCTCAAATGATAGGTCACGGGACCTGTAATTGCTATACCATACATTTCGTAGAAAATTCGATTCGAAGAAAATAACCTTACTACAGCTCAGCCGATTCAGAGCTGTAAAAATCCAAAATCTGCAATTGTGCTCCGATTGGGTTTCTTGATACCTCAAATGATAGGTCTCGGGACTTGTAATTGTTAAGCCAAACCGCATTTAAATTGGTTGATTATTTCCATACATTTCACAGAAAAATTGATCCGAAGAAATCACCTTACTATAGCTCAGCCGATTCAGAGTTGTAAAAATCCAAAATCTGCAATTGTGCTCAGAATGCGGTTCTTGATACCTCAAATGATAGGTCACGGGACCTGTAATTGCTATACCATACATTTCGTAGAAAATTCGATTCGAAGAAAATAACCTTACTACAGCTCAGCCGATTCAGAGCTGTAAAAATCCAAAATCTGCAATTGTGCTCCGATTGGGTTTCTTGATACCTCAAATGATAGGTCTCGGGACTTGTAATTGTTAAGCCAAACCGCATTTAAATTGGTTGATTATTTCCATACATTTCACAGAAAAATCGATTCGAAGAAATCACCTTACTATAGCTCAGCCGATTCAGAGTTGTAAAAATCCAAAATCTGCAATTGTGCTCAGAATGCGGTTCTTGATACCTCAAATGATAGGTCACGGGACCTGTAATTGCTATACCATACATTTCGTAGAAAATTCGATTCGAAGAAAATAACCTTACTACAGCTCAGCCGATTCAGAGTTGTAAAAATCCAAAATCTGCAATTGTGCTCCGATTGGGTTTCTTGATACCTCAAATGATAGGTCTCGGGACTTGCAATTGTTAAGCCAAACCGCATTTAAATTGGTTGATTATTTCCATACATTTCACAGAAAAATTGATTCGAAGAAATCACCTTACTATAGCTCAGCCGATTCAGAGTTGTAAAAATCCAAAATCTGCAATTGTGCTCAGAATGCGGTTCTTGATACCTCAAATGATAGGTCACGGGACCTGTAATTGCTATACCATACATTTCGTAGAAAATTCGATTCGAAGAAAATAACCTTACTACAGCTCAGCCGATTCAGAGCTGTAAAAATCCAAAATCTGCAATTGTGCTACGATTGGGTTTCTTGATACCTCAAATGATAGGTCTCAGGACTTGTAATTGTTAAGCCAAACCGCATTTAAATTGGTTGATTATTTCCATACATTTCACAGAAAAATTGATCCGAAGAAATCACCTTACTATAGCTCATCCGATTCAGAGTTGTAAAAATCCAAAATCTGCAATTGTGCTCAGAATGCGGTTCTTGATACCTCAAATGATAGGTCACGGGACCTGTAATTGCTATACCATACATTTCGTAGAAAATTCGATTCGAAGAAAATAACCTTACTACAGCTCAGCCGATTCAGAGCTGTAAAAATCCAAAATCTGCAATTGTGCTCCGATTGGGTTTCTTGATACCTCAAATGATAGGTCTCGGGACTTGTAATTGTTAAGCCAAACCGCATTTAAATTGGTTGATTATTTCCATACATTTCACAGAAAAATTGATCCGAAGAAATCACCTTACTATAGCTCAGCCGATTCAGAGTTGTAAAAATCCAAAATCTGCAATTGTGCTCCGATTGGGTTTCTTGATACCTCAAATGATAGGTCTCGGGACTTGCAATTGTTAAGCCAAACCGCATTTAAATTGGTTGATTATTTCCATACATTTCACAGAAAAATTGATTCGAAGAAATCACCTTACTATAGCTCAGCCGATTCAGAGTTGTAAAAATCCAAAATCTGCAATTGTGCTCAGAATGCGGTTCTTGATACCTCAAATGATAGGTCACGGGACCTGTAATTGCTATACCATACATTTCGTAGAAAATTCGATTCGAAGAAAATAACCTTACTACAGCTCAGCCGATTCAGAGCTGTAAAAATCCAAAATCTGCAATTGTGCTCCGATTGGGTTTCTTGATACCTCAAATGATAGGTCTCGGGACTTGTAATTGTTAAGCCAAACCGCATTTAAATTGGTTGATTATTTCCATACATTTCACAGAAAAATTGATTCGAAGAAATCACCTTACTATAGCTCAGCCGATTCAGAGCTGTAAAAATCCAAAATCTGCAATTGTGCTCCGATTGGGTTTCTTGATACCTCAAATGATAGGTCTCGGGACTTGTAATTGTTAATCCAAACCGCATTTAAATTGGTTGATTATTTCCATACATTTCACAGAAAAATTGATCCGAAGAAATCACCTTACTATAGCTCAGCCGATTCAGAGTTGTAAAAATCCAAAATCTGCAATTGTGCTCAGAATGCGGTTCTTGATACCTCAAATGATAGGTCACGGGACCTGTAATTGCTATACCATACATTTCGTAGAAAATTCGATTCGAAGAAAATAACCTTACTACAGCTCAGCCGATTCAGAGCTGTAAAAATCCAAAATCTGCAATTGTGCTCCGATTGGGTTTCTTGATACCTCAAATGATAGGTCTCGGGACTTGTAATTGTTAAGCCAAACCGCATTTAAATTGGTTGATTATTTCCATACATTTCACAGAAAAATTGATTCGAAGAAATCACCTTACTATAGCTCAGCCGATTCAGAGTTGTAAAAATCCAAAATCTGCAATTGTGCTCAGAATGCGGTTCTTGATACCTCAAATGATAGGTCACGGGACCTGTAATTGCTATACCATACATTTCGTAGAAAATTCGATTCGAAGAAAATAACCTTACTACAGCTCAGCCGATTCAGAGCTGTAAAAATCCAAAATCTGCAATTGTGCTCCGATTGGGTTTCTTGATACCTCAAATGATAGGTCTCGGGACTTGTAATTGTTAAGCCAAACCGCATTTAAATTGGTTGATTATTTCCATACATTTCACAGAAAAATTGATTCGAAGAAATCACCTTACTATAGCTCAGCCGATTCAGAGTTGTAAAAATCCAAAATCTGCAATTGTGCTCAGAATGCGGTTCTTGATACCTCAAATGATAGGTCACGGGACCTGTAATTGCTATACCATACATTTCGTAGAAAATTCGATTCGAAGAAAATAACCTTACTACAGCTCAGCCGATTCAGAGCTGTAAAAATCCAAAATCTGCAATTGTGCTCCGATTGGGTTTCTTGATACCTCAAATGATAGGTCTCGGGACTTGTAATTGTTAAGCCAAACTGCATTTAAATTGGTTGATTATTTCCATACATTTCACAGAAAAATTGATTCGAAGAAATCACCTTACTATAGCTCAGCCGATTCAGAGTTGTAAAAATCCAAAATCTGCAATTGTGCTCAGAATGCGGTTCTTGATACCTCAAATGATAGGTCACGGGACCTGTAATTGCTATACCATACATTTCGTAGAAAATTCGATTCGAAGAAAATAACCTTACTACAGCTCAGCCGATTCAGAGCTGTAAAAATCCAAAATCTGCAATTGTGCTCCGATTGGGTTTCTTGATACCTCAAATGATAGGTCTCGGGACTTGTAATTGTTAAGCCAAACCGCATTTAAATTGGTTGATTATTTCCATACATTTCACAGAAAAATTGATCCGAAGAAATCACCTTACTATAGCTCAGCCGATTCAGAGTTGTAAAAATCCAAAATCTGCAATTGTGCTCAGAATGCGGTTCTTGATACCTCAAATGATAGGTCACGGGACCTGTAATTGCTATACCATACATTTCGTAGAAAATTCGATTCGAAGAAAATAACCTTACTACAGCTCAGCCGATTCAGAGCTGTAAAAATCCAAAATCTGCAATTGTGCTCCGATTGGGTTTCTTGATACCTCAAATGATAGGTCTCGGGACTTGTAATTGTTAAGCCAAACCGCATTTAAATTGGTTGATTATTTCCATACATTTCACAGAAAAATTGATTCGAAGAAATCACCTTACTATAGCTCAGCCGATTCAGAGTTGTAAAAATCCAAAATCTGCAATTGTGCTCAGAATGCGGTTCTTGATACCTCAAATGATAGGTCACGGGACCTGTAATTGCTATACCATACATTTCGTAGAAAATTCGATTCGAAGAAAATAACCTTACTACAGCTCAGCCGATTCAGAGCTGTAAAAATCCAAAATCTGCAATTGTGCTCCGATTGGGTTTCTTGATACCTCAAATGATAGGTCTCGGGACTTGTAATTGTTAAGCCAAACCGCATTTAAATTGGTTGATTATTTCCATACATTTCACAGAAAAATCGATTCGAAGAAATCACCTTACTATAGCTCAGCCGATTCAGAGTTGTAAAAATCCAAAATCTGCAATTGTGCTCAGAATGCGGTTCTTGATACCTCAAATGATAGGTCACGGGACCTGTAATTGCTATACCATACATTTCGTAGAAAATTCGATTCGAAGAAAATAACCTTACTACAGCTCAGCCGATTCAGAGCTGTAAAAATCCAAAATCTGCAATTGTGCTCCGATTGGGTTTCTTGATACCTCAAATGATAGGTCTCGGGACTTGTAATTGTTAAGCCAAACCGCATTTAAATTGGTTGATTATTTCCATACATTTCACAGAAAAATTGATCCGAAGAAATCACCTTACTATAGCTCAGCCGATTCAGAGTTGTAAAAATCCAAAATCTGCAATTGTGCTCCGATTGGGTTTCTTGATACCTCAAATGATAGGTCTCGGGACTTGCAATTGTTAAGCCAAACCGCATTTAAATTGGTTGATTATTTCCATACATTTCACAGAAAAATTGATTCGAAGAAATCACCTTACTATAGCTCAGCCGATTCAGAGTTGTAAAAATCCAAAATCTGCAATTGTGCTCAGAATGCGGTTCTTGATACCTCAAATGATAGGTCACGGGACCTGTAATTGCTATACCATACATTTCGTAGAAAATTCGATTCGAAGAAAATAACCTTACTACAGCTCAGCCGATTCAGAGCTGTAAAAATCCAAAATCTGCAATTGTGCTCCGATTGGGTTTCTTGATACCTCAAATGATAGGTCTCGGGACTTGTAATTGTTAAGCCAAACCGCATTTAAATTGGTTGATTATTTCCATACATTTCACAGAAAAATTGATTCGAAGAAATCACCTTACTATAGCTCAGCCGATTCAGAGTTGTAAAAATCCAAAATCTGCAATTGTGCTCAGAATGCGGTTCTTGATACCTCAAATGATAGGTCACGGGACCTGTAATTGCTATACCATACATTTCGTAGAAAATTCGATTCGAAGAAAATAACCTTACTACAGCTCAGCCGATTCAGAGCTGTAAAAATCCAAAATCTGCAATTGTGCTCCGATTGGGTTTCTTGATACCTCAAATGATAGGTCTCGGGACTTGTAATTGTTAAGCCAAACCGCATTTAAATTGGTTGATTATTTCCATACATTTCACAGAAAAATTGATCCGAAGAAATCACCTTACTATAGCTCAGCCGATTCAGAGTTGTAAAAATCCAAAATCTGCAATTGTGCTCAGAATGCGGTTCTTGATACCTCAAATGATAGGTCACGGGACCTGTAATTGCTATACCATACATTTCGTAGAAAATTCGATTCGAAGAAAATAACCTTACTACAGCTCAGCCGATTCAGAGCTGTAAAAATCCAAAATCTGCAATTGTGCTCCGATTGGGTTTCTTGATACCTCAAATGATAGGTCTCGGGACTTGCAATTGTTAAGCCAAACCGCATTTAAATTGGTTGATTATTTCCATACATTTCACAGAAAAATTGATTCGAAGAAATCACCTTACTATAGCTCAGCCGATTCAGAGTTGTAAAAATCCAAAATCTGCAATTGTGCTCAGAATGCGGTTCTTGATACCTCAAATGATAGGTCACGGGACCTGTAATTGCTATACCATACATTTCGTAGAAAATTCGATTCGAAGAAAATAACCTTACTACAGCTCAGCCGATTCAGAGCTGTAAAAATCCAAAATCTGCAATTGTGCTCCGATTGGGTTTCTTGATACCTCAAATGATAGGTCTCGGGACTTGTAATTGTTAAGCCAAACCGCATTTAAATTGGTTGATTATTTCCATACATTTCACAGAAAAATTGATTCGAAGAAATCACCTTACTATAGCTCAGCCGATTCAGAGTTGTAAAAATCCAAAATCTGCAATTGTGCTCAGAATGCGGTTCTTGATACCTCAAATGATAGGTCACGGGACCTGTAATTGCTATACCATACATTTCGTAGAAAATTCGATTCGAAGAAAATAACCTTACTACAGCTCAGCCGATTCAGAGCTGTAAAAATCCAAAATCTGCAATTGTGCTCCGATTGGGTTTCTTGATACCTCAAATGATAGGTCTCGGGACTTGTAATTGTTAAGCCAAACCGCATTTAAATTGGTTGATTATTTCCATACATTTCACAGAAAAATTGATTCGAAGAAATCACCTTACTATAGCTCAGCCGATTCAGAGTTGTAAAAATCCAAAATCTGCAATTGTGCTCAGAATGCGGTTCTTGATACCTCAAATGATAGGTCACGGGACCTGTAATTGCTATACCATACATTTCGTAGAAAATTCGATTCGAAGAAAATAACCTTACTACAGCTCAGCCGATTCAGAGCTGTAAAAATCCAAAATCTGCAATTGTGCTCCGATTGGGTTTCTTGATACCTCAAATGATAGGTCTCGGGACTTGTAATTGTTAAGCCAAACCGCATTTAAATTGGTTGATTATTTCCATACATTTCACAGTAAAATCGATTCGAAGAAATCACCTTACTATAGCTCAGCCGATTCAGAGTTGTAAAAATCCAAAATCTGCAATTGTGCTCCGATTGGGTTTCTTGATACCTCAAATGATAGGTCTCGGGACTTGTAATTGTTAAGCCAAACCGCATTTAAATTGGTTGATTATTTCCATACATTTCACAGAAAAATTGATCCGAAGAAATCACCTTACTATAGCTCAGCCGATTCAGAGTTGTAAAAATCCAAAATCTGCAATTGTGCTCAGAATGCGGTTCTTGATACCTCAAATGATAGGTCACGGGACCTGTAATTGCTATACCATACATTTCGTAGAAAATTCGATTCGAAGAAAATAACCTTACTACAGCTCAGCCGATTCAGAGCTGTAAAAATCCAAAATCTGCAATTGTGCTCCGATTGGGTTTCTTGATACCTCAAATGATAGGTCTCGGGACTTGTAATTGTTAAGCCAAACCGCATTTAAATTGGTTGATTATTTCCATACATTTCACAGAAAAATTGATTCGAAGAAATCACCTTACTATAGCTCAGCCGATTCAGAGTTGTAAAAATCCAAAATCTGCAATTGTGCTCAGAATGCGGTTCTTGATACCTCAAATGATAGGTCACGGGACCTGTAATTGCTATACCATACATTTCGTAGAAAATTCGATTCGAAGAAAATAACCTTACTACAGCTCAGCCGATTCAGAGCTGTAAAAATCCAAAATCTGCAATTGTGCTCCGATTGGGTTTCTTGATACCTCAAATGATAGGTCTCGGGACTTGTAATTGTTAAGCCAAACCGCATTTAAATTGGTTGATTATTTCCATACATTTCACAGAAAAATTGATCCGAAGAAATCACCTTACTATAGCTCAGCCGATTCAGAGTTGTAAAAATCCAAAATCTGCAATTGTGCTCCGATTGGGTTTCTTGATACCTCAAATGATAGGTCTCGGGACTTGCAATTGTTAAGCCAAACCGCATTTAAATTGGTTGATTATTTCCATACATTTCACAGAAAAATTGATTCGAAGAAATCACCTTACTATAGCTCAGCCGATTCAGAGCTGTAAAAATCCAAAATCTGCAATTGTGCTCCGATTGGGTTTCTTGATACCTCAAATGATAGGTCTCGGGACTTGTAATTGTTAAGCCAAACCGCATTTAAATTGGTTGATTATTTCCATACATTTCACAGAAAAATTGATCCGAAGAAATCACCTTACTATAGCTCAGCCGATTCAGAGTTGTAAAAATCCAAAATCTGCAATTGTGCTCAGAATGCGGTTCTTGATACCTCAAATGATAGGTCACGGGACCTGTAATTGCTATACCATACATTTCGTAGAAAATTCGATTCGAAGAAAATAACCTTACTACAGCTCAGCCGATTCAGAGCTGTAAAAATCCAAAATCTGCAATTGTGCTCCGATTGGGTTTCTTGATACCTCAAATGATAGGTCTCGGGACTTGTAATTGTTAAGCCAAACCGCATTTAAATTGGTTGATTATTTCCATACATTTCACAGAAAAATTGATTCGAAGAAATCACCTTACTATAGCTCAGCCGATTCAGAGTTGTAAAAATCCAAAATCTGCAATTGTGCTCAGAATGCGGTTCTTGATACCTCAAATGATAGGTCACGGGACCTGTAATTGCTATACCATACATTTCGTAGAAAATTCGATTCGAAGAAAATAACCTTACTACAGCTCAGCCGATTCAGAGCTGTAAAAATCCAAAATCTGCAATTGTGCTCCGATTGGGTTTCTTGATACCTCAAATGATAGGTCTCGGGACTTGTAATTGTTAAGCCAAACCGCATTTAAATTGGTTGATTATTTCCATACATTTCACAGAAAAATTGATTCGAAGAAATCACCTTACTATAGCTCAGCCGATTCAGAGTTGTAAAAATCCAAAATCTGCAATTGTGCTCAGAATGCGGTTCTTGATACCTCAAATGATAGGTCACGGGACCTGTAATTGCTATACCATACATTTCGTAGAAAATTCGATTCGAAGAAAATAACCTGACTACAGCTCAGCCGATTCAGAGCTGTAAAAATCCAAAATCTGCAATTGTGCTCCGATTGGGTTTCTTGATACCTCAAATGATAGGTCTCGGGACTTGCAATTGTTAAGCCAAACCGCATTTAAATTGGTTGATTATTTCCATACATTTCACAGAAAAATTGATTCGAAGAAATCACCTTACTATAGCTCAGCCGATTCAGAGTTGTAAAAATCCAAAATCTGCAATTGTGCTCAGAATGCGGTTCTTGATACCTCAAATGATAGGTCACGGGACCTGTAATTGCTATACCATACATTTCGTAGAAAATTCGATTCGAAGAAAATAACCTTACTACAGCTCAGCTGATTCAGAGCTGTAAAAATCCAAAATCTGCAATTGTGCTCCGATTGGGTTTCTTGATACCTCAAATGATAGGTCTCGAGACTTGTAATTGTTAAGCCAAACCGCATTTAAATTGGTTGATTATTTCCATACATTTCACAGAAAAATTGATTCGAAGAAATCACCTTACTATAGCTCAGCCGATTCAGAGTTGTAAAAATCCAAAATCTGCAATTGTGCTCAGAATGCGGTTCTTGATACCTCAAATGATAGGTCACGGGACCTGTAATTGCTATACCATACATTTCGTAGAAAATTCGATTCGAAGAAAATAACCTTACTACAGCTCAGCCGATTCAGAGCTGTAAAAATCCAAAATCTGCAATTGTGCTCCGATTGGGTTTCTTGATACCTCAAATGATAGGTCTCGGGACTTGTAATTGTTAAGCCAAACCGCATTTAAATTGGTTGATTATTTCCATACATTTCACAGTAAAATCGATTCGAAGAAATCACCTTACTATAGCTCAGCCGATTCAGAGTTGTAAAAATCCAAAATCTGCAATTGTGCTCCGATTGGGTTTCTTGATACCTCAAATGATAGGTCTCGGGACTTGTAATTGTTAAGCCAAACCGCATTTAAATTGGTTGATTATTTCCATACATTTCACAGAAAAATTGATCCGAAGAAATCACCTTACTATAGCTCAGCCGATTCAGAGTTGTAAAAATCCAAAATCTGCAATTGTGCTCAGAATGCGGTTCTTGATACCTCAAATGATAGGTCACGGGACCTGTAATTGCTATACCATACATTTCGTAGAAAATTCGATTCGAAGAAAATAACCTTACTACAGCTCAGCCGATTCAGAGCTGTAAAAATCCAAAATCTGCAATTGTGCTCCGATTGGGTTTCTTGATACCTCAAATGATAGGTCTCGGGACTTGTAATTGTTAAGCCAAACCGCATTTAAATTGGTTGATTATTTCCATACATTTCACAGAAAAATTGATTCGAAGAAATCACCTTACTATAGCTCAGCCGATTCAGAGTTGTAAAAATCCAAAATCTGCAATTGTGCTCAGAATGCGGTTCTTGATACCTCAAATGATAGGTCACGGGACCTGTAATTGCTATACCATACATTTCGTAGAAAATTCGATTCGAAGAAAATAACCTTACTACAGCTCAGCCGATTCAGAGCTGTAAAAATCCAAAATCTGCAATTGTGCTCCGATTGGGTTTCTTGATACCTCAAATGATAGGTCTCGGGACTTGTAATTGTTAAGCCAAACCGCATTTAAATTGGTTGATTATTTCCATACATTTCACAGAAAAATTGATTCGAAGAAATCACCTTACTATAGCTCAGCCGATTCAGAGTTGTAAAAATCCAAAATCTGCAATTGTGCTCAGAATGCGGTTCTTGATACCTCAAATGATAGGTCACGGGACCTGTAATTGCTATACCATACATTTCGTAGAAAATTCGATTCGAAGAAAATAACCTTACTACAGCTCAGCCGATTCAGAGCTGTAAAAATCCAAAATCTGCAATTGTGTTCCGATTGGGTTTCTTGATACCTCAAATGATAGGTCTCGGGACTTGTAATTGTTAAGCCAAACCGCATTTAAATTGGTTGATTATTTCCATACATTTCACAGAAAAATTGATCCGAAGAAATCACCTTACTATAGCTCAGCCGATTTAGAGTTGTAAAAATCCAAAATCTGCAATTGTGCTCCGATTGGGTTTCTTGATACCTCAAATGATAGGTCTCGGGACTTGCAATTGTTAAGCCAAACCGCATTTAAATTGGTTGATTATTTCCATACATTTCACAGAAAAATTGATTCGAAGAAATCACCTTACTATAGCTCAGCCGATTCAGAGCTGTAAAAATCCAAAATCTGCAATTGTGCTCCGATTGGGTTTCTTGATACCTCAAATGATAGGTCTCGGGACTTGTAATTGTTAAGCCAAACCGCATTTAAATTGGTTGATTATTTCCATACATT
Organism: Tipula vernalis; assembly: GCA_958295665.1. NCBI lineage: Eukaryota > Metazoa > Arthropoda > Insecta > Diptera > Tipulidae > Tipula > Tipula vernalis. The sequence continues at coordinate 45,674,464 of OY282560.1, forward strand.
TCACAGAAAAATTGATCCGAAGAAATCACCTTACTATAGCTCAGCCGATTCAGAGTTGTAAAAATCCAAAATCTGCAATTGTGCTCAGAATGCGGTTCTTGATACCTCAAATGATAGGTCACGGGACCTGTAATTGCTATACCATACATTTCGTAGAAAATTCGATTCGAAGAAAATAACCTTACTACAGCTCAGCCGATTCAGAGCTGTAAAAATCCAAAATCTGCAATTGTGTTCCGATTGGGTTTCTTGATACCTCAAATGATAGGTCTCGGGACTTGTAATTGTTAAGCCAAACCGCATTTAAATTGGTTGATTATTTCCATACATTTCACAGAAAAATTGATCCGAAGAAATCACCTTACTATAGCTCAGCCGATTCAGAGTTGTAAAAATCCAAAATCTGCAATTGTGCTCAGAATGCGGTTCTTGATACCTCAAATGATAGGTCACGGGACCTGTAATTGCTATACCATACATTTCGTAGAAAATTCGATTCGAAGAAAATAACCTTACTACAGCTCAGCCGATTCAGAGCTGTAAAAATCCAAAATCTGCAATTGTGTTCCGATTGGGTTTCTTGATACCTCAAATGATAGGTCTCGGGACTTGTAATTGTTAAGCCAAACCGCATTTAAATTGGTTGATTATTTCCATACATTTCACAGAAAAATTGATCCGAAGAAATCACCTTACTATAGCTCAGCCGATTTAGAGTTGTAAAAATCCAAAATCTGCAATTGTGCTCCGATTGGGTTTCTTGATACCTCAAATGATAGGTCTCGGGACTTGCAATTGTTAAGCCAAACCGCATTTAAATTGGTTGATTATTTCCATACATTTCACAGAAAAATTGATTCGAAGAAATCACCTTACTATAGCTCAGCCGATTCAGAGCTGTAAAAATCCAAAATCTGCAATTGTGCTCCGATTGGGTTTCTTGATACCTCAAATGATAGGTCTCGGGACTTGTAATTGTTAAGCCAAACCGCATTTAAATTGGTTGATTATTTCCATACATTTCACAGAAAAATTGATCCGAAGAAATCACCTTACTATAGCTCAGCCGATTTAGAGTTGTAAAAATCCAAAATCTGCAATTGTGCTCCGATTGGGTTTCTTGATACCTCAAATGATAGGTCTCGGGACTTGCAATTGTTAAGCCAAACCGCATTTAAATTGGTTGATTATTTCCATACATTTCACAGAAAAATTGATTCGAAGAAATCACCTTACTATAGCTCAGCCGATTCAGAGCTGTAAAAATCCAAAATCTGCAATTGTGCTCCGATTGGGTTTCTTGATACCTCAAATGATAGGTCTCGGGACTTGCAATTGTTAAGCCAAACCGCATTTAAATTGGTTGATTATTTCCATACATTTCACAGAAAAATTGATTCGAAGAAATCACCTTACTATAGCTCAGCCGATTCAGAGTTGTAAAAATCCAAAATCTGCAATTGTGCTCAGAATGCGGTTCTTGATACCTCAAATGATAGGTCACGGGACCTGTAATTGCTATACCATACATTTCGTAGAAAATTCGATTCGAAGAAAATAACCTTACTACAGCTCAGCCGATTCAGAGCTGTAAAAATCCAAAATCTGCAATTGTGCTCCGATTGGGTTTCTTGATACCTCAAATGATAGGTCTCGGGACTTGTAATTGTTAAGCCAAACCGCATTTAAATTGGTTGATTATTTCCATACATTTCACAGAAAAATTGATCCGAAGAAATCACCTTACTATAGCTCAGCCGATTTAGAGTTGTAAAAATCCAAAATCTGCAATTGTGCTCCGATTGGGTTTCTTGATACCTCAAATGATAGGTCTCGGGACTTGCAATTGTTAAGCCAAACCGCATTTAAATTGGTTGATTATTTCCATACATTTCACAGAAAAATTGATTCGAAGAAATCACCTTACTATAGCTCAGCCGATTCAGAGCTGTAAAAATCCAAAATCTGCAATTGTGCTCCGATTGGGTTTCTTGATACCTCAAATGATAGGTCTCGGGACTTGTAATTGTTAAGCCAAACCGCATTTAAATTGGTTGATTATTTCCATACATTTCACAGAAAAATTGATCCGAAGAAATCACCTTACTATAGCTCAGCCGATTCAGAGTTGTAAAAATCCAAAATCTGCAATTGTGCTCAGAATGCGGTTCTTGATACCTCAAATGATAGGTCACGGGACCTGTAATTGCTATACCATACATTTCGTAGAAAATTCGATTCGAAGAAAATAACCTTACTACAGCTCAGCCGATTCAGAGCTGTAAAAATCCAAAATCTGCAATTGTGCTCCGATTGGGTTTCTTGATACCTCAAATGATAGGTCTCGGGACTTGTAATTGTTAAGCCAAACCGCATTTAAATTGGTTGATTATTTCCATACATTTCACAGAAAAATTGATCCGAAGAAATCACCTTACTATAGCTCAGCCGATTCAGAGTTGTAAAAATCCAAAATCTGCAATTGTGCTCAGAATGCGGTTCTTGATACCTCAAATGATAGGTCACGGGACCTGTAATTGCTATACCATACATTTCGTAGAAAATTCGATTCGAAGAAAATAACCTTACTACAGCTCAGCCGATTCAGAGCTGTAAAAATCCAAAATCTGCAATTGTGCTCCGATTGGGTTTCTTGATACCTCAAATGATAGGTCTCGGGACTTGTAATTGTTAAGCCAAACCGCATTTAAATTGGTTGATTATTTCCATACATTTCACAGAAAAATTGATTCGAAGAAATCACCTTACTATAGCTCAGCCGATTCAGAGTTGTAAAAATCCAAAATCTGCAATTGTGCTCAGAATGCGGTTCTTGATACCTCAAATGATAGGTCACGGGACCTGTAATTGCTATACCATACATTTCGTAGAAAATTCGATTCGAAGAAAATAACCTTACTACAGCTCAGCCGATTCAGAGCTGTAAAAATCCAAAATCTGCAATTGTGCTCCGATTGGGTTTCTTGATACCTCAAATGATAGGTCTCGGGACTTGCAATTGTTAAGCCAAACCGCATTTAAATTGGTTGATTATTTCCATACATTTCACAGAAAAATTGATCCGAAGAAATCACCTTACTATAGCTCAGCCGATTCAGAGTTGTAAAAATCCAAAATCTGCAATTGTGCTCAGAATGCGGTTCTTGATACCTCAAATGATAGGTCACGGGACCTGTAATTGCTATACCATACATTTCGTAGAAAATTCGATTCGAAGAAAATAACCTTACTACAGCTCAGCCGATTCAGAGCTGTAAAAATCCAAAATCTGCAATTGTGCTCCGATTGGGTTTCTTGATACCTCAAATGATAGGTCTCGGGACTTGCAATTGTTAAGCCAAACCGCATTTAAATTGGTTGATTATTTCCATACATTTCACAGAAAAATTGATTCGAAGAAATCACCTTACTATAGCTCAGCCGATTCAGAGTTGTAAAAATCCAAAATCTGCAATTGTGCTCAGAATGCGGTTCTTGATACCTCAAATGATAGGTCACGGGACCTGTAATTGCTATACCATACATTTCGTAGAAAATTCGATTCGAAGAAAATAACCTTACTACAGCTCAGCCGATTCAGAGCTGTAAAAATCCAAAATCTGCAATTGTGCTCCGATTGGGTTTCTTGATACCTCAAATGATAGGTCTCGGGACTTGTAATTGTTAAGCCAAACCGCATTTAAATTGGTTGATTATTTCCATACATTTCACAGTAAAATCGATTCGAAGAAATCACCTTACTATAGCTCAGCCGATTCAGAGTTGTAAAAATCCAAAATCTGCAATTGTGCTCAGAATGCGGTTCTTGATACCTCAAATGATAGGTCACGGGACCTGTAATTGCTATACCATACATTTCGTAGAAAATTCGATTCGAAGAAAATAACCTTACTACAGCTCAGCCGATTCAGAGCTGTAAAAATCCAAAATCTGCAATTGTGCTCCGATTGGGTTTCTTGATACCTCAAATGATAGGTCTCGGGACTTGTAATTGTTAAGCCAAACCGCATTTAAATTGATTGATTATTTCCATACATTTCACAGAAAAATTGATTCGAAGAAATCACCTTACTATAGCTCAGCCGATTCAGAGTTGTAAAAATCCAAAATCTGCAATTGTGCTCAGAATGCGGTTCTTGATACCTCAAATGATAGGTCACGGGACCTGTAATTGCTATACCATACATTTCGTAGAAAATTCGATTCGAAGAAAATAACCTTACTACAGCTCAGCCGATTCAGAGCTGTAAAAATCCAAAATCTGCAATTGTGCTCCGATTGGGTTTCTTGATACCTCAAATGATAGGTCTCGGGACTTGCAATTGTTAAGCCAAACCGCATTTAAATTGGTTGATTATTTCCATACATTTCACAGAAAAATTGATCCGAAGAAATCACCTTACTATAGCTCAGCCGATTCAGAGTTGTAAAAATCCAAAATCTGCAATTGTGCTCAGAATGCGGTTCTTGATACCTCAAATGATAGGTCACGGGACCTGTAATTGCTATACCATACATTTCGTAGAAAATTCGATTCGAAGAAAATAACCTTACTACAGCTCAGCCGATTCAGAGCTGTAAAAATCCAAAATCTGCAATTGTGCTCCGATTGGGTTTCTTGATACCTCAAATGATAGGTCTCGGGACTTGCAATTGTTAAGCCAAACCGCATTTAAATTGGTTGATTATTTCCATACATTTCACAGAAAAATTGATTCGAAGAAATCACCTTACTATAGCTCAGCCGATTCAGAGCTGTAAAAATCCAAAATCTGCAATTGTGCTCCGATTGGGTTTCTTGATACCTCAAATGATAGGTCTCGGGACTTGCAATTGTTAAGCCAAACCGCATTTAAATTGGTTGATTATTTCCATACATTTCACAGAAAAATTGATTCGAAGAAATCACCTTACTATAGCTCAGCCGATTCAGAGCTGTAAAAATCCAAAATCTGCAATTGTGCTCCGATTGGGTTTCTTGATACCTCAAATGATAGGTCTCGGGACTTGCAATTGTTAAGCCAAACCGCATTTAAATTGGTTGATTATTTCCATACATTTCACAGAAAAATTGATTCGAAGAAATCACCTTACTATAGCTCAGCCGATTCAGAGCTGTAAAAATCCAAAATCTGCAATTGTGCTCCGATTGGGTTTCTTGATACCTCAAATGATAGGTCTCGGGACTTGCAATTGTTAAGCCAAACCGCATTTAAATTGGTTGATTATTTCCATACATTTCACAGAAAAATTGATTCGAAGAAATCACCTTACTATAGCTCAGCCGATTCAGAGCTGTAAAAATCCAAAATCTGCAATTGTGCTCCGATTGGGTTTCTTGATACCTCAAATGATAGGTCTCGGGACTTGTAATTGTTAAGCCAAACCGCATTTAAATTGGTTGATTATTTCCATACATTTCACAGAAAAATTGATTCGAAGAAATCACCTTACTATAGCTCAGCCGATTCAGAGCTGTAAAAATCCAAAATCTGCAATTGTGCTCCGATTGGGTTTCTTGATACCTCAAATGATAGGTCTCGGGACTTGCAATTGTTAAGCCAAACCGCATTTAAATTGGTTGATTATTTCCATACATTTCACAGAAAAATTGATTCGAAGAAATCACCTTACTATAGCTCAGCCGATTCAGAGTTGTAAAAATCCAAAATCTGCAATTGTGCTCAGAATGCGGTTCTTGATACCTCAAATGATAGGTCACGGGACCTGTAATTGCTATACCATACATTTCGTAGAAAATTCGATTCGAAGAAAATAACCTTACTACAGCTCAGCCGATTCAGAGCTGTAAAAATCCAAAATCTGCAATTGTGCTCCGATTGGGTTTCTTGATACCTCAAATGATAGGTCTCGGGACTTGTAATTGTTAAGCCAAACCGCATTTAAATTGGTTGATTATTTCCATACATTTCACAGTAAAATCGATTCGAAGAAATCACCTTACTATAGCTCAGCCGATTCAGAGTTGTAAAAATCCAAAATCTGCAATTGTGCTCCGATTGGGTTTCTTGATACCTCAAATGATAGGTCTCGGGACTTGTAATTGTTAAGCCAAACCGCATTTAAATTGGTTGATTATTTCCATACATTTCACAGAAAAATTGATCCGAAGAAATCACCTTACTATAGCTCAGCCGATTCAGAGTTGTAAAAATCCAAAATCTGCAATTGTGCTCAGAATGCGGTTCTTGATACCTCAAATGATATGTAGGTCACGGGACCTGTAATTGCTATACCATACATTTCGTAGAAAATTCGATTCGAAGAAAATAACCTTACTACAGCTCAGCCGATTCAGAGCTGTAAAAATCCAAAATCTGCAATTGTGCTCCGATTGGGTTTCTTGATACCTCAAATGATAGGTCTCGGGACTTGTAATTGTTAAGCCAAACCGCATTTAAATTGGTTGATTATTTCCATACATTTCACAGAAAAATTGATCCGAAGAAATCACCTTACTATAGCTCAGCCGATTCAGAGTTGTAAAAATCCAAAATCTGCAATTGTGCTCAGAATGCGGTTCTTGATACCTCAAATGATATGTAGGTCACGGGACCTGTAATTGCTATACCATACATTTCGTAGAAAATTCGATTCGAAGAAAATAACCTTACTACAGCTCAGCCGATTCAGAGCTGTAAAAATCCAAAATCTGCAATTGTGCTCCGATTGGGTTTCTTGATACCTCAAATGATAGGTCTCGGGACTTGCAATTGTTAAGCCAAACCGCATTTAAATTGGTTGATTATTTCCATACATTTCACAGAAAAATTGATTCGAAGAAATCACCTTACTATAGCTCAGCCGATTCAGAGTTGTAAAAATCCAAAATCTGCAATTGTGCTCAGAATGCGGTTCTTGATACCTCAAATGATAGGTCACGGGACCTGTAATTGCTATACCATACATTTCGTAGAAAATTCGATTCGAAGAAAATAACCTTACTACAGCTCAGCCGATTCAGAGCTGTAAAAATCCAAAATCTGCAATTGTGCTCCGATTGGGTTTCTTGATACCTCAAATGATAGGTCTCGGGACTTGTAATTGTTAAGCCAAACCGCATTTAAATTGGTTGATTATTTCCATACATTTCACAGAAAAATTGATCCGAAGAAATCACCTTACTATAGCTCAGCCGATTCAGAGTTGTAAAAATCCAAAATCTGCAATTGTGCTCAGAATGCGGTTCTTGATACCTCAAATGATAGGTCACGGGACCTGTAATTGCTATACCATACATTTCGTAGAAAATTCGATTCGAAGAAAATAACCTTACTACAGCTCAGCCGATTCAGAGCTGTAAAAATCCAAAATCTGCAATTGTGCTCCGATTGGGTTTCTTGATACCTCAAATGATAGGTCTCGGGACTTGTAATTGTTAAGCCAAACCGCATTTAAATTGGTTGATTATTTCCATACATTTCACAGAAAAATTGATTCGAAGAAATCACCTTACTATAGCTCAGCCGATTCAGAGTTGTAAAAATCCAAAATCTGCAATTGTGCTCAGAATGCGGTTCTTGATACCTCAAATGATAGGTCACGGGACCTGTAATTGCTATACCATACATTTCGTAGAAAATTCGATTCGAAGAAAATAACCTTACTACAGCTCAGCCGATTCAGAGCTGTAAAAATCCAAAATCTGCAATTGTGCTCCGATTGGGTTTCTTGATACCTCAAATGATAGGTCTCGGGACTTGCAATTGTTAAGCCAAACCGCATTTAAATTGGTTGATTATTTCCATACATTTCACAGAAAAATTGATTCGAAGAAATCACCTTACTATAGCTCAGCCGATTCAGAGTTGTAAAAATCCAAAATCTGCAATTGTGCTCAGAATGCGGTTCTTGATACCTCAAATGATAGGTCACGGGACCTGTAATTGCTATACCATACATTTCGTAGAAAATTCGATTCGAAGAAAATAACCTTACTACAGCTCAGCCGATTCAGAGCTGTAAAAATCCAAAATCTGCAATTGTGCTCCGATTGGGTTTCTTGATACCTCAAATGATAGGTCTCGGGACTTGTAATTGTTAAGCCAAACCGCATTTAAATTGGTTGATTATTTCCATACATTTCACAGAAAAATTGATCCGAAGAAATCACCTTACTATAGCTCAGCCGATTCAGAGTTGTAAAAATCCAAAATCTGCAATTGTGCTCAGAATGCGGTTCTTGATACCTCAAATGATAGGTCACGGGACCTGTAATTGCTATACCATACATTTCGTAGAAAATTCGATTCGAAGAAAATAACCTTACTACAGCTCAGCCGATTCAGAGCTGTAAAAATCCAAAATCTGCAATTGTGCTCCGATTGGGTTTCTTGATACCTCAAATGATAGGTCTCGGGACTTGTAATTGTTAAGCCAAACCGCATTTAAATTGGTTGATTATTTCCATACATTTCACAGAAAAATTGATTCGAAGAAATCACCTTACTATAGCTCAGCCGATTCAGAGTTGTAAAAATCCAAAATCTGCAATTGTGCTCAGAATGCGGTTCTTGATACCTCAAATGATAGGTCACGGGACCTGTAATTGCTATACCATACATTTCGTAGAAAATTCGATTCGAAGAAAATAACCTTACTACAGCTCAGCCGATTCAGAGCTGTAAAAATCCAAAATCTGCAATTGTGCTCCGATTGGGTTTCTTGATACCTCAAATGATAGGTCTCGGGACTTGTAATTGTTAAGCCAAACCGCATTTAAATTGGTTGATTATTTCCATACATTTCACAGAAAAATTGATCCGAAGAAATCACCTTACTATAGCTCAGCCGATTCAGAGTTGTAAAAATCCAAAATCTGCAATTGTGCTCAGAATGCGGTTCTTGATACCTCAAATGATAGGTCACGGGACCTGTAATTGCTATACCATACATTTCGTAGAAAATTCGATTCGAAGAAAATAACCTTACTACAGCTCAGCCGATTCAGAGCTGTAAAAATCCAAAATCTGCAATTGTGCTCCGATTGGGTTTCTTGATACCTCAAATGATAGGTCTCGGGACTTGCAATTGTTAAGCCAAACCGCATTTAAATTGGTTGATTATTTCCATACATTTCACAGAAAAATTGATCCGAAGAAATCACCTTACTATAGCTCAGCCGATTCAGAGTTGTAAAAATCCAAAATCTGCAATTGTGCTCAGAATGCGGTTCTTGATACCTCAAATGATAGGTCACGGGACCTGTAATTGCTATACCATACATTTCGTAGAAAATTCGATTCGAAGAAAATAACCTTACTACAGCTCAGCCGATTCAGAGTTGTAAAAATCCAAAATCTGCAATTGTGCTCCGATTGGGTTTCTTGATACCTCAAATGATAGGTCTCGGGACTTGCAATTGTTAAGCCAAACCGCATTTAAATTGGTTGATTATTTCCATACATTTCACAGAAAAATTGATCCGAAGAAATCACCTTACTATAGCTCAGCCGATTCAGAGTTGTAAAAATCCAAAATCTGCAATTGTGCTCAGAATGCGGTTCTTGATACCTCAAATGATAGGTCACGGGACCTGTAATTGCTATACCATACATTTCGTAGAAAATTCGATTCGAAGAAAATAACCTTACTACAGCTCAGCCGATTCAGAGCTGTAAAAATCCAAAATCTGCAATTGTGCTCCGATTGGGTTTCTTGATACCTCAAATGATAGGTCTCGGGACTTGTAATTGTTAAGCCAAACCGCATTTAAATTGGTTGATTATTTCCATACATTTCACAGAAAAATTGATTCGAAGAAATCACCTTACTATAGCTCAGCCGATTCAGAGTTGTAAAAATCCAAAATCTGCAATTGTGCTCAGAATGCGGTTCTTGATACCTCAAATGATAGGTCACGGGACCTGTAATTGCTATACCATACATTTCGTAGAAAATTCGATTCGAAGAAAATAACCTTACTACAGCTCAGCCGATTCAGAGCTGTAAAAATCCAAAATCTGCAATTGTGCTCCGATTGGGTTTCTTGATACCTCAAATGATAGGTCTCGGGACTTGTAATTGTTAAGCCAAACTGCATTTAAATTGGTTGATTATTTCCATACATTTCACAGAAAAATCGATTCGAAGAAATCACCTTACTATAGCTCAGCCGATTCAGAGTTGTAAAAATCCAAAATCTGCAATTGTGCTCAGAATGCGGTTCTTGATACCTCAAATGATAGGTCACGGGACCTGTAATTGCTATACCTTACATTTCGTAGAAAATTCGATTCGAAGAAAATAACCTTACTACAGCTCAGCCGATTCAGAGCTGTAAAAATCCAAAATCTGCAATTGTGCTCCGATTGGGTTTCTTGATACCTCAAATGATAGGTCTCGGGACTTGTAATTGTTAAGCCAAACCGCATTTAAATTGGTTGATTATTTCCATACATTTCACAGAAAAATTGATTCGAAGAAATCACCTTACTATAGCTCAGCCGATTCAGAGTTGTAAAAATCCAAAATCTGCAATTGTGCTCAGAATGCGGTTCTTGATACCTCAAATGATAGGTCACGGGACCTGTAATTGCTATACCATACATTTCGTAGAAAATTCGATTCGAAGAAAATAACCTTACTACAGCTCAGCCGATTCAGAGCTGTAAAAATCCAAAATCTGCAATTGTGCTCCGATTGGGTTTCTTGATACCTCAAATGATAGGTCTCGGGACTTGTAATTGTTAAGCCAAACCGCATTTAAATTGGTTGATTATTTCCATACATTTCACAGAAAAATTGATTCGAAGAAATCACCTTACTATAGCTCAGCCGATTCAGAGTTGTAAAAATCCAAAATCTGCAATTGTGCTCAGAATGCGGTTCTTGATACCTCAAATGATAGGTCACGGGACCTGTAATTGCTATACCATACATTTCGTAGAAAATTCGATTCGAAGAAAATAACCTTACTACAGCTCAGCCGATTCAGAGTTGTAAAAATCCAAAATCTGCAATTGTGCTCCGATTGGGTTTCTTGATACCTCAAATGATAGGTCTCGGGACTTGCAATTGTTAAGCCAAACCGCATTTAAATTGGTTGATTATTTCCATACATTTCACAGAAAAATTGATCCGAAGAAATCACCTTACTATAGCTCAGCCGATTCAGAGTTGTAAAAATCCAAAATCTGCAATTGTGCTCAGAATGCGGTTCTTGATACCTCAAATGATAGGTCACGGGACCTGTAATTGCTATACCATACATTTCGTAGAAAATTCGATTCGAAGAAAATAACCTTACTACAGCTCAGCCGATTCAGAGCTGTAAAAATCCAAAATCTGCAATTGTGCTCCGATTGGGTTTCTTGATACCTCAAATGATAGGTCTCGGGACTTGTAATTGTTAAGCCAAACCGCATTTAAATTGGTTGATTATTTCCATACATTTCACAGAAAAATTGATTCGAAGAAATCACCTTACTATAGCTCAGCCGATTCAGAGTTGTAAAAATCCAAAATCTGCAATTGTGCTCAGAATGCGGTTCTTGATACCTCAAATGATAGGTCACGGGACCTGTAATTGCTATACCATACATTTCGTAGAAAATTCGATTCGAAGAAAATAACCTTACTACAGCTCAGCCGATTCAGAGCTGTAAAAATCCAAAATCTGCAATTGTGCTCCGATTGGGTTTCTTGATACCTCAAATGATAGGTCTCGGGACTTGTAATTGTTAAGCCAAACCGCATTTAAATTGGTTGATTATTTCCATACATTTCACAGAAAAATTGATTCGAAGAAATCACCTTACTATAGCTCAGCCGATTCAGAGTTGTAAAAATCCAAAATCTGCAATTGTGCTCAGAATGCGGTTCTTGATACCTCAAATGATAGGTCACGGGACCTGTAATTGCTATACCATACATTTCGTAGAAAATTCGATTCGAAGAAAATAACCTTACTACAGCTCAGCCGATTCAGAGTTGTAAAAATCCAAAATCTGCAATTGTGCTCCGATTGGGTTTCTTGATACCTCAAATGATAGGTCTCGGGACTTGCAATTGTTAAGCCAAACCGCATTTAAATTGGTTGATTATTTCCATACATTTCACAGAAAAATTGATCCGAAGAAATCACCTTACTATAGCTCAGCCGATTCAGAGTTGTAAAAATCCAAAATCTGCAATTGTGCTCAGAATGCGGTTCTTGATACCTCAAATGATAGGTCACGGGACCTGTAATTGCTATACCATACATTTCGTAGAAAATTCGATTCGAAGAAAATAACCTTACTACAGCTCAGCCGATTCAGAGCTGTAAAAATCCAAAATCTGCAATTGTGCTCCGATTGGGTTTCTTGATACCTCAAATGATAGGTCTCGGGACTTGTAATTGTTAAGCCAAACCGCATTTAAATTGGTTGATTATTTCCATACATTTCACAGAAAAATTGATTCGAAGAAATCACCTTACTATAGCTCAGCCGATTCAGAGTTGTAAAAATCCAAAATCTGCAATTGTGCTCAGAATGCGGTTCTTGATACCTCAAATGATAGGTCACGGGACCTGTAATTGCTATACCATACATTTCGTAGAAAATTCGATTCGAAGAAAATAACCTTACTACAGCTCAGCCGATTCAGAGCTGTAAAAATCCAAAATCTGCAATTGTGCTCCGATTGGGTTTCTTGATACCTCAAATGATAGGTCTCGGGACTTGTAATTGTTAAGCCAAACCGCATTTAAATTGGTTGATTATTTCCATACATTTCACAGAAAAATTGATTCGAAGAAATCACCTTACTATAGCTCAGCCGATTCAGAGTTGTAAAAATCCAAAATCTGCAATTGTGCTCAGAATGCGGTTCTTGATACCTCAAATGATAGGTCACGGGACCTGTAATTGCTATACCATACATTTCGTAGAAAATTCGATTCGAAGAAAATAACCTTACTACAGCTCAGCCGATTCAGAGCTGTAAAAATCCAAAATCTGCAATTGTGCTCCGATTGGGTTTCTTGATACCTCAAATGATAGGTCTCGGGACTTGTAATTGTTAAGCCAAACTGCATTTAAATTGGTTGATTATTTCCATACATTTCACAGAAAAATCGATTCGAAGAAATCACCTTACTATAGCTCAGCCGATTCAGAGTTGTAAAAATCCAAAATCTGCAATTGTGCTCAGAATGCGGTTCTTGATACCTCAAATGATAGGTCACGGGACCTGTAATTGCTATACCATACATTTCGTAGAAAATTCGATTCGAAGAAAATAACCTTACTACAGCTCAGCCGATTCAGAGCTGTAAAAATCCAAAATCTGCAATTGTGCTCCGATTGGGTTTCTTGATACCTCAAATGATAGGTCTCGGGACTTGTAATTGTTAAGCCAAACCGCATTTAAATTGGTTGATTATTTCCATACATTTCACAGAAAAATTGATTCGAAGAAATCACCTTACTATAGCTCAGCCGATTCAGAGTTGTAAAAATCCAAAATCTGCAATTGTGCTCAGAATGCGGTTCTTGATACCTCAAATGATAGGTCACGGGACCTGTAATTGCTATACCTTACATTTCGTAGAAAATTCGATTCGAAGAAAATAACCTTACTACAGCTCAGCCGATTCAGAGCTGTAAAAATCCAAAATCTGCAATTGTGCTCCGATTGGGTTTCTTGATACCTCAAATGATAGGTCTCGGGACTTGTAATTGTTAAGCCAAACCGCATTTAAATTGGTTGATTATTTCCATACATTTCACAGAAAAATTGATCCGAAGAAATCACCTTACTATAGCTCAGCCGATTCAGAGTTGTAAAAATCCAAAATCTGCAATTGTGCTCAGAATGCGGTTCTTGATACCTCAAATGATAGGTCACGGGACCTGTAATTGCTATACCATACATTTCGTAGAAAATTCGATTCGAAGAAAATAACCTTACTACAGCTCAGCCGATTCAGAGTTGTAAAAATCCAAAATCTGCAATTGTGCTCCGATTGGGTTTCTTGATACCTCAAATGATAGGTCTCGGGACTTGCAATTGTTAAGCCAAACCGCATTTAAATTGGTTGATTATTTCCATACATTTCACAGAAAAATTGATCCGAAGAAATCACCTTACTATAGCTCAGCCGATTCAGAGTTGTAAAAATCCAAAATCTGCAATTGTGCTCAGAATGCGGTTCTTGATACCTCAAATGATAGGTCACGGGACCTGTAATTGCTATACCATACATTTCGTAGAAAATTCGATTCGAAGAAAATAACCTTACTACAGCTCAGCCGATTCAGAGCTGTAAAAATCCAAAATCTGCAATTGTGCTCCGATTGGGTTTCTTGATACCTCAAATGATAGGTCTCGGGACTTGTAATTGTTAAGCCAAACCGCATTTAAATTGGTTGATTATTTCCATACATTTCACAGAAAAATTGATTCGAAGAAATCACCTTACTATAGCTCAGCCGATTCAGAGTTGTAAAAATCCAAAATCTGCAATTGTGCTCAGAATGCGGTTCTTGATACCTCAAATGATAGGTCACGGGACCTGTAATTGCTATACCATACATTTCGTAGAAAATTCGATTCGAAGAAAATAACCTTACTACAGCTCAGCCGATTCAGAGTTGTAAAAATCCAAAATCTGCAATTGTGCTCCGATTGGGTTTCTTGATACCTCAAATGATAGGTCTCGGGACTTGCAATTGTTAAGCCAAACCGCATTTAAATTGGTTGATTATTTCCATACATTTCACAGAAAAATTGATCCGAAGAAATCACCTTACTATAGCTCAGCCGATTCAGAGTTGTAAAAATCCAAAATCTGCAATTGTGCTCAGAATGCGGTTCTTGATACCTCAAATGATAGGTCACGGGACCTGTAATTGCTATACCATACATTTCGTAGAAAATTCGACTCGAAGAAAATAACCTTACTACAGCTCAGCCGATTCAGAGCTGTAAAAATCCAAAATCTGCAATTGTGCTCCGATTGGGTTTCTTGATACCTCAAATGATAGGTCTCGGGACTTGTAATTGTTAAGCCAAACCGCATTTAAATTGGTTGATTATTTCCATACATTTCACAGAAAAATTGATTCGAAGAAATCACCTTACTATAGCTCAGCCGATTCAGAGTTGTAAAAATCCAAAATCTGCAATTGTGCTCAGAATGCGGTTCTTGATACCTCAAATGATAGGTCACGGGACCTGTAATTGCTATACCATACATTTCGTAGAAAATTCGATTCGAAGAAAATAACCTTACTACAGCTCAGCCGATTCAGAGCTGTAAAAATCCAAAATCTGCAATTGTGCTCCGATTGGGTTTCTTGATACCTCAAATGATAGGTCTCGGGACTTGTAATTGTTAAGCCAAACCGCATTTAAATTGGTTGATTATTTCCATACATTTCACAGAAAAATTGATTCGAAGAAATCACCTTACTATAGCTCAGCCGATTCAGAGTTGTAAAAATCCAAAATCTGCAATTGTGCTCAGAATGCGGTTCTTGATACCTCAAATGATAGGTCACGGGACCTGTAATTGCTATACCATACATTTCGTAGAAAATTCGATTCGAAGAAAATAACCTTACTACAGCTCAGCCGATTCAGAGCTGTAAAAATCCAAAATCTGCAATTGTGCTCCGATTGGGTTTCTTGATACCTCAAATGATAGGTCTCGGGACTTGTAATTGTTAAGCCAAACCGCATTTAAATTGGTTGATTATTTCCATACATTTCACAGAAAAATTGATTCGAAGAAATCACCTTACTATAGCTCAGCCGATTCAGAGTTGTAAAAATCCAAAATCTGCAATTGTGCTCAGAATGCGGTTCTTGATACCTCAAATGATAGGTCACGGGACCTGTAATTGCTATACCATACATTTCGTAGAAAATTCGATTCGAAGAAAATAACCTTACTACAGCTCAGCCGATTCAGAGTTGTAAAAATCCAAAATCTGCAATTGTGCTCCGATTGGGTTTCTTGATACCTCAAATGATAGGTCTCGGGACTTGCAATTGTTAAGCCAAACCGCATTTAAATTGGTTGATTATTTCCATACATTTCACAGAAAAATTGATCCGAAGAAATCACCTTACTATAGCTCAGCCGATTCAGAGTTGTAAAAATCCAAAATCTGCAATTGTGCTCAGAATGCGGTTCTTGATACCTCAAATGATAGGTCACGGGACCTGTAATTGCTATACCATACATTTCGTAGAAAATTCGATTCGAAGAAAATAACCTTACTACAGCTCAGCCGATTCAGAGCTGTAAAAATCCAAAATCTGCAATTGTGCTCCGATTGGGTTTCTTGATACCTCAAATGATAGGTCTCGGGACTTGTAATTGTTAAGCCAAACCGCATTTAAATTGGTTGATTATTTCCATACATTTCACAGAAAAATTGATTCGAAGAAATCACCTTTCTATAGCTCAGCCGATTCAGAGTTGTAAAAATCCAAAATCTGCAATTGTGCTCAGAATGCGGTTCTTGATACCTCAAATGATAGGTCACGGGACCTGTAATTGCTATACCATACATTTCGTAGAAAATTCGATTCGAAGAAAATAACCTTACTACAGCTCAGCCGATTCAGAGCTGTAAAAATCCAAAATCTGCAATTGTGCTCCGATTGGGTTTCTTGATACCTCAAATGATAGGTCTCGGGACTTGTAATTGTTAAGCCAAACCGCATTTAAATTGGTTGATTATTTCCATACATTTCACAGAAAAATTGATTCGAAGAAATCACCTTACTATAGCTCAGCCGATTCAGAGTTGTAAAAATCCAAAATCTGCAATTGTGCTCAGAATGCGGTTCTTGATACCTCAAATGATAGGTCACGGGACCTGTAATTGCTATACCATACATTTCGTAGAAAATTCGATTCGAAGAAAATAACCTTACTACAGCTCAGCCGATTCAGAGTTGTAAAAATCCAAAATCTGCAATTGTGCTCCGATTGGGTTTCTTGATACCTCAAATGATAGGTCTCGGGACTTGCAATTGTTAAGCCAAACCGCATTTAAATTGGTTGATTATTTCCATACATTTCACAGAAAAATTGATTCGAAGAAATCACCTTACTATAGCTCAGCCGATTCAGAGTTGTAAAAATCCAAAATCTGCAATTGTGCTCAGAATGCGGTTCTTGATACCTCAAATGATAGGTCACGGGACCTGTAATTGCTATACCATACATTTCGTAGAAAATTCGATTCGAAGAAAATAACCTTACTACAGCTCAGCCGATTCAGAGCTGTAAAAATCCAAAATCTGCAATTGTGCTCCGATTGGGTTTCTTGATACCTCAAATGATAGGTCTCGGGACTTGTAATTGTTAAGCCAAACCGCATTTAAATTGGTTGATTATTTCCATACATTTCACAGAAAAATTGATTCGAAGAAATCACCTTACTATAGCTCAGCCGATTCAGAGTTGTAAAAATCCAAAATCTGCAATTGTGCTCAGAATGCGGTTCTTGATACCTCAAATGATAGGTCACGGGACCTGTAATTGCTATACCATACATTTCGTAGAAAATTCGATTCGAAGAAAATAACCTTACTACAGCTCAGCCGATTCAGAGCTGTAAAAATCCAAAATCTGCAATTGTGCTCCGATTGGGTTTCTTGATACCTCAAATGATAGGTCTCGGGACTTGTAATTGTTAAGCCAAACCGCATTTAAATTGGTTGATTATTTCCATACATTTCACAGAAAAATTGATTCGAAGAAATCACCTTACTATAGCTCAGCCGATTCAGAGTTGTAAAAATCCAAAATCTGCAATTGTGCTCAGAATGCGGTTCTTGATACCTCAAATGATAGGTCACGGGACCTGTAATTGCTATACCATACATTTCGTAGAAAATTCGATTCGAAGAAAATAACCTTACTACAGCTCAGCCGATTCAGAGTTGTAAAAATCCAAAATCTGCAATTGTGCTCCGATTGGGTTTCTTGATACCTCAAATGATAGGTCTCGGGACTTGCAATTGTTAAGCCAAACCGCATTTAAATTGGTTGATTATTTCCATACATTTCACAGAAAAATTGATCCGAAGAAATCACCTTACTATAGCTCAGCCGATTCAGAGTTGTAAAAATCCAAAATCTGCAATTGTGCTCAGAATGCGGTTCTTGATACCTCAAATGATAGGTCACGGGACCTGTAATTGCTATACCATACATTTCGTAGAAAATTCGATTCGAAGAAAATAACCTTACTACAGCTCAGCCGATTCAGAGCTGTAAAAATCCAAAATCTGCAATTGTGCTCCGATTGGGTTTCTTGATACCTCAAATGATAGGTCTCGGGACTTGTAATTGTTAAGCCAAACCGCATTTAAATTGGTTGATTATTTCCATACATTTCACAGAAAAATTGATTCGAAGAAATCACCTTACTATAGCTCAGCCGATTCAGAGTTGTAAAAATCCAAAATCTGCAATTGTGCTCAGAATGCGGTTCTTGATACCTCAAATGATAGGTCACGGGACCTGTAATTGCTATACCATACATTTCGTAGAAAATTCGATTCGAAGAAAATAACCTTACTACAGCTCAGCCGATTCAGAGCTGTAAAAATCCAAAATCTGCAATTGTGCTCCGATTGGGTTTCTTGATACCTCAAATGATAGGTCTCGGGACTTGTAATTGTTAAGCCAAACCGCATTTAAATTGGTTGATTATTTCCATACATTTCACAGAAAAATTGATTCGAAGAAATCACCTTACTATAGCTCAGCCGATTCAGAGTTGTAAAAATCCAAAATCTGCAATTGTGCTCAGAATGCGGTTCTTGATACCTCAAATGATAGGTCACGGGACCTGTAATTGCTATACCATACATTTCGTAGAAAATTCGATTCGAAGAAAATAACCTTACTACAGCTCAGCCGATTCAGAGTTGTAAAAATCCAAAATCTGCAATTGTTCTCCGATTGGGTTTCTTGATACCTCAAATGATAGGTCTCGGGACTTGCAATTGTTAAGCCAAACCGCATTTAAATTGGTTGATTATTTCCATACATTTCACAGAAAAATTGATCCGAAGAAATCACCTTACTATAGCTCAGCCGATTCAGAGTTGTAAAAATCCAAAATCTGCAATTGTGCTCAGAATGCGGTTCTTGATACCTCAAATGATAGGTCACGGGACCTGTAATTGCTATACCATACATTTCGTAGAAAATTCGATTCGAAGAAAATAACCTTACTACAGCTCAGCCGATTCAGAGCTGTAAAAATCCAAAATCTGCAATTGTGCTCCGATTGGGTTTCTTGATACCTCAAATGATAGGTCTCGGGACTTGTAATTGTTAAGCCAAACCGCATTTAAATTGGTTGATTATTTCCATACATTTCACAGAAAAATTGATTCGAAGAAATCACCTTACTATAGCTCAGCCGATTCAGAGTTGTAAAAATCCAAAATCTGCAATTGTGCTCAGAATGCGGTTCTTGATACCTCAAATGATAGGTCACGGGACCTGTAATTGCTATACCATACATTTCGTAGAAAATTCGATTCGAAGAAAATAACCTTACTACAGCTCAGCCGATTCAGAGCTGTAAAAATCCAAAATCTGCAATTGTGCTCCGATTGGGTTTCGTGAAACCTCAAATGATAGGTCTCGGGACTTGTAATTGTTAAGCCAAACCGCATTTAAATTGGTTGATTATTTCCATACATTTCACAGAAAAATTGATTCGAAGAAATCACCTTACTATAGCTCAGCCGATTCAGAGTTGTAAAAATCCAAAATCTGCAATTGTGCTCAGAATGCGGTTCTTGATACCTCAAATGATAGGTCACGGGACCTGTAATTGCTATACCATACATTTCGTAGAAAATTCGATTCGAAGAAAATAACCTTACTACAGCTCAGCCGATTCAGAGCTGTAAAAATCCAAAATCTGCAATTGTGCTCCGATTGGGTTTCTTGATACCTCAAATGATAGGTCTCGGGACTTGTAATTGTTAAGCCAAACTGCATTTAAATTGGTTGATTATTTCCATACATTTCACAGAAAAATCGATTCGAAGAAATCACCTTACTATAGCTCAGCCGATTCAGAGTTGTAAAAATCCAAAATCTGCAATTGTGCTCAGAATGCGGTTCTTGATACCTCAAATGATAGGTCACGGGACCTGTAATTGCTATACCATACATTTCGTAGAAAATTCGATTCGAAGAAAATAACCTTACTACAGCTCAGCCGATTCAGAGCTGTAAAAATCCAAAATCTGCAATTGTGCTCCGATTGGGTTTCTTGATACCTCAAATGATAGGTCTCGGGACTTGTAATTGTTAAGCCAAACCGCATTTAAATTGGTTGATTATTTCCATACATTTCACAGAAAAATTGATTCGAAGAAATCACCTTACTATAGCTCAGCCGATTCAGAGTTGTAAAAATCCAAAATCTGCAATTGTGCTCAGAATGCGGTTCTTGATACCTCAAATGATAGGTCACGGGACCTGTAATTGCTATACCATACATTTCGTAGAAAATTCGATTCGAAGAAAATAACCTTACTACAGCTCAGCCGATTCAGAGCTGTAAAAATCCAAAATCTGCAATTGTGCTCCGATTGGGTTTCTTGATACCTCAAATGATAGGTCTCGGGACTTGTAATTGTTAAGCCAAACCGCATTTAAATTGGTTGATTATTTCCATACATTTCACAGAAAAATTGATTCGAAGAAATCACCTTACTATAGCTCAGCCGATTCAGAGTTGTAAAAATCCAAAATCTGCAATTGTGCTCAGAATGCGGTTCTTGATACCTCAAATGATAGGTCACGGGACCTGTAATTGCTATACCATACATTTCGTAGAAAATTCGATTCGAAGAAAATAACCTTACTACAGCTCAGCCGATTCAGAGTTGTAAAAATCCAAAATCTGCAATTGTGCTCCGATTGGGTTTCTTGATACCTCAAATGATAGGTCTCGGGACTTGCAATTGTTAAGCCAAACCGCATTTAAATTGGTTGATTATTTCCATACATTTCACAGAAAAATTGATTCGAAGAAATCACCTTACTATAGCTCAGCCGATTCAGAGTTGTAAAAATCCAAAATCTGCAATTGTGCTCAGAATGCGGTTCTTGATACCTCAAATGATAGGTCACGGGACCTGTAATTGCTATACCATACATTTCGTAGAAAATTCGATTCGAAGAAAATAACCTTACTACAGCTCAGCCGATTCAGAGCTGTAAAAATCCAAAATCTGCAATTGTGCTCCGATTGGGTTTCTTGATACCTCAAATGATAGGTCTCGGGACTTGTAATTGTTAAGCCAAACCGCATTTAAATTGGTTGATTATTTCCATACATTTCACAGAAAAATTGATTCGAAGAAATCACCTTACTATAGCTCAGCCGATTCAGAGTTGTAAAAATCCAAAATCTGCAATTGTGCTCAGAATGCGGTTCTTGATACCTCAAATGATAGGTCACGGGACCTGTAATTGCTATACCATACATTTCGTAGAAAATTCGATTCGAAGAAAATAACCTTACTACAGCTCAGCCGATTCAGAGTTGTAAAAATCCAAAATCTGCAATTGTTCTCCGATTGGGTTTCTTGATACCTCAAATGATAGGTCTCGGGACTTGCAATTGTTAAGCCAAACCGCATTTAAATTGGTTGATTATTTCCATACATTTCACAGAAAAATTGATCCGAAGAAATCACCTTACTATAGCTCAGCCGATTCAGAGTTGTAAAAATCCAAAATCTGCAATTGTGCTCAGAATGCGGTTCTTGATACCTCAAATGATAGGTCACGGGACCTGTAATTGCTATACCATACATTTCGTAGAAAATTCGATTCGAAGAAAATAACCTTACTACAGCTCAGCCGATTCAGAGCTGTAAAAATCCAAAATCTGCAATTGTGCTCCGATTGGGTTTCTTGATACCTCAAATGATAGGTCTCGGGACTTGTAATTGTTAAGCCAAACCGCATTTAAATTGGTTGATTATTTCCATACATTTCACAGAAAAATTGATTCGAAGAAATCACCTTACTATAGCTCAGCCGATTCAGAGTTGTAAAAATCCAAAATCTGCAATTGTGCTCAGAATGCGGTTCTTGATACCTCAAATGATAGGTCACGGGACCTGTAATTGCTATACCATACATTTCGTAGAAAATTCGATTCGAAGAAAATAACCTTACTACAGCTCAGCCGATTCAGAGCTGTAAAAATCCAAAATCTGCAATTGTGCTCCGATTGGGTTTCGTGATACCTCAAATGATAGGTCTCGGGACTTGTAATTGTTAAGCCAAACCGCATTTAAATTGGTTGATTATTTCCATACATTTCACAGAAAAATTGATTCGAAGAAATCACCTTACTATAGCTCAGCCGATTCAGAGTTGTAAAAATCCAAAATCTGCAATTGTGCTCAGAATGCGGTTCTTGATACCTCAAATGATAGGTCACGGGACCTGTAATTGCTATACCATACATTTCGTAGAAAATTCGATTCGAAGAAAATAACCTTACTACAGCTCAGCCGATTCAGAGCTGTAAAAATCCAAAATCTGCAATTGTGCTCCGATTGGGTTTCTTGATACCTCAAATGATAGGTCTCGGGACTTGTAATTGTTAAGCCAAACTGCATTTAAATTGGTTGATTATTTCCATACATTTCACAGAAAAATCGATTCGAAGAAATCACCTTACTATAGCTCAGCCGATTCAGAGTTGTAAAAATCCAAAATCTGCAATTGTGCTCAGAATGCGGTTCTTGATACCTCAAATGATAGGTCACGGGACCTGTAATTGCTATACCATACATTTCGTAGAAAATTCGATTCGAAGAAAATAACCTTACTACAGCTCAGCCGATTCAGAGCTGTAAAAATCCAAAATCTGCAATTGTGCTCCGATTGGGTTTCTTGATACCTCAAATGATAGGTCTCGGGACTTGTAATTGTTAAGCCAAACCGCATTTAAATTGGTTGATTATTTCCATACATTTCACAGAAAAATTGATTCGAAGAAATCACCTTACTATAGCTCAGCCGATTCAGAGTTGTAAAAATCCAAAATCTGCAATTGTGCTCAGAATGCGGTTCTTGATACCTCAAATGATAGGTCACGGGACCTGTAATTGCTATACCATACATTTCGTAGAAAATTCGATTCGAAGAAAATAACCTTACTACAGCTCAGCCGATTCAGAGCTGTAAAAATCCAAAATCTGCAATTGTGCTCCGATTGGGTTTCTTGATACCTCAAATGATAGGTCTCGGGACTTGTAATTGTTAAGCCAAACCGCATTTAAATTGGTTGATTATTTCCATACATTTCACAGAAAAATTGATTCGAAGAAATCACCTTACTATAGCTCAGCCGATTCAGAGTTGTAAAAATCCAAAATCTGCAATTGTGCTCAGAATGCGGTTCTTGATACCTCAAATGATAGGTCACGGGACCTGTAATTGCTATACCATACATTTCGTAGAAAATTCGATTCGAAGAAAATAACCTTACTACAGCTCAGCCGATTCAGAGTTGTAAAAATCCAAAATCTGCAATTGTGCTCCGATTGGGTTTCTTGATACCTCAAATGATAGGTCTCGGGACTTGCAATTGTTAAGCCAAACCGCATTTAAATTGGTTGATTATTTCCATACATTTCACAGAAAAATTGATTCGAAGAAATCACCTTACTATAGCTCAGCCGATTCAGAGTTGTAAAAATCCAAAATCTGCAATTGTGCTCAGAATGCGGTTCTTGATACCTCAAATGATAGGTCACGGGACCTGTAATTGCTATACCATACATTTCGTAGAAAATTCGATTCGAAGAAAATAACCTTACTACAGCTCAGCCGATTCAGAGCTGTAAAAATCCAAAATCTGCAATTGTGCTCCGATTGGGTTTCTTGATACCTCAAATGATAGGTCTCGGGACTTGTAATTGTTAAGCCAAACCGCATTTAAATTGGTTGATTATTTCCATACATTTCACAGAAAAATTGATTCGAAGAAATCACCTTACTATAGCTCAGCCGATTCAGAGTTGTAAAAATCCAAAATCTGCAATTGTGCTCAGAATGCGGTTCTTGATACCTCAAATGATAGGTCACGGGACCTGTAATTGCTATACCATACATTTCGTAGAAAATTCGATTCGAAGAAAATAACCTTACTACAGCTCAGCCGATTCAGAGCTGTAAAAATCCAAAATCTGCAATTGTGCTCCGATTGGGTTTCTTGATACCTCAAATGATAGGTCTCGGGACTTGTAATTGTTAAGCCAAACCGCATTTAAATTGGTTGATTATTTCCATACATTTCACAGAAAAATTGATTCGAAGAAATCACCTTACTATAGCTCAGCCGATTCAGAGTTGTAAAAATCCAAAATCTGCAATTGTGCTCAGAATGCGGTTCTTGATACCTCAAATGATAGGTCACGGGACCTGTAATTGCTATACCATACATTTCGTAGAAAATTCGATTCGAAGAAAATAACCTTACTACAGCTCAGCCGATTCAGAGTTGTAAAAATCCAAAATCTGCAATTGTGCTCCGATTGGGTTTCTTGATACCTCAAATGATAGGTCTCGGGACTTGCAATTGTTAAGCCAAACCGCATTTAAATTGGTTGATTATTTCCATACATTTCACAGAAAAATTGATCCGAAGAAATCACCTTACTATAGCTCAGCCGATTCAGAGTTGTAAAAATCCAAAATCTGCAATTGTGCTCAGAATGCGGTTCTTGATACCTCAAATGATAGGTCACGGGACCTGTAATTGCTATACCATACATTTCGTAGAAAATTCGATTCGAAGAAAATAACCTTACTACAGCTCAGCCGATTCAGAGCTGTAAAAATCCAAAATCTGCAATTGTGCTCCGATTGGGTTTCTTGATACCTCAAATGATAGGTCTCGGGACTTGTAATTGTTAAGCCAAACCGCATTTAAATTGGTTGATTATTTCCATACATTTCACAGAAAAATTGATTCGAAGAAATCACCTTACTATAGCTCAGCCGATTCAGAGTTGTAAAAATCCAAAATCTGCAATTGTGCTCAGAATGCGGTTCTTGATACCTCAAATGATAGGTCACGGGACCTGTAATTGCTATACCATACATTTCGTAGAAAATTCGATTCGAAGAAAATAACCTTACTACAGCTCAGCCGATTCAGAGCTGTAAAAATCCAAAATCTGCAATTGTGCTCCGATTGGGTTTCTTGATACCTCAAATGATAGGTCTCGGGACTTGTAATTGTTAAGCCAAACCGCATTTAAATTGGTTGATTATTTCCATACATTTCACAGAAAAATTGATTCGAAGAAATCACCTTACTATAGCTCAGCCGATTCAGAGTTGTAAAAATCCAAAATCTGCAATTGTGCTCAGAATGCGGTTCTTGATACCTCAAATGATAGGTCACGGGACCTGTAATTGCTATACCATACATTTCGTAGAAAATTCGATTCGAAGAAAATAACCTTACTACAGCTCAGCCGATTCAGAGTTGTAAAAATCCAAAATCTGCAATTGTTCTCCGATTGGGTTTCTTGATACCTCAAATGATAGGTCTCGGGACTTGCAATTGTTAAGCCAAACCGCATTTAAATTGGTTGATTATTTCCATACATTTCACAGAAAAATTGATCCGAAGAAATCACCTTACTATAGCTCAGCCGATTCAGAGTTGTAAAAATCCAAAATCTGCAATTGTGCTCAGAATGCGGTTCTTGATACCTCAAATGATAGGTCACGGGACCTGTAATTGCTATACCATACATTTCGTAGAAAATTCGATTCGAAGAAAATAACCTTACTACAGCTCAGCCGATTCAGAGCTGTAAAAATCCAAAATCTGCAATTGTGCTCCGATTGGGTTTCTTGATACCTCAAATGATAGGTCTCGGGACTTGTAATTGTTAAGCCAAACCGCATTTAAATTGGTTGATTATTTCCATACATTTCACAGAAAAATTGATTCGAAGAAATCACCTTACTATAGCTCAGCCGATTCAGAGTTGTAAAAATCCAAAATCTGCAATTGTGCTCAGAATGCGGTTCTTGATACCTCAAATGATAGGTCACGGGACCTGTAATTGCTATACCATACATTTCGTAGAAAATTCGATTCGAAGAAAATAACCTTACTACAGCTCAGCCGATTCAGAGCTGTAAAAATCCAAAATCTGCAATTGTGCTCCGATTGGGTTTCGTGATACCTCAAATGATAGGTCTCGGGACTTGTAATTGTTAAGCCAAACCGCATTTAAATTGGTTGATTATTTCCATACATTTCACAGAAAAATTGATTCGAAGAAATCACCTTACTATAGCTCAGCCGATTCAGAGTTGTAAAAATCCAAAATCTGCAATTGTGCTCAGAATGCGGTTCTTGATACCTCAAATGATAGGTCACGGGACCTGTAATTGCTATACCATACATTTCGTAGAAAATTCGATTCGAAGAAAATAACCTTACTACAGCTCAGCCGATTCAGAGCTGTAAAAATCCAAAATCTGCAATTGTGCTCCGATTGGGTTTCTTGATACCTCAAATGATAGGTCTCGGGACTTGTAATTGTTAAGCCAAACTGCATTTAAATTGGTTGATTATTTCCATACATTTCACAGAAAAATCGATTCGAAGAAATCACCTTACTATAGCTCAGCCGATTCAGAGTTGTAAAAATCCAAAATCTGCAATTGTGCTCAGAATGCGGTTCTTGATACCTCAAATGATAGGTCACGGGACCTGTAATTGCTATACCTTACATTTCGTAGAAAATTCGATTCGAAGAAAATAACCTTACTACAGCTCAGCCGATTCAGAGCTGTAAAAATCCAAAATCTGCAATTGTGCTCCGATTGGGTTTCTTGATACCTCAAATGATAGGTCTCGGGACTTGTAATTGTTAAGCCAAACCGCATTTAAATTGGTTGATTATTTCCATACATTTCACAGAAAAATTGATTCGAAGAAATCACCTTACTATAGCTCAGCCGATTCAGAGTTGTAAAAATCCAAAATCTGCAATTGTGCTCAGAATGCGGTTCTTGATACCTCAAATGATAGGTCACGGGACCTGTAATTGCTATACCATACATTTCGTAGAAAATTCGATTCGAAGAAAATAACCTTACTACAGCTCAGCCGATTCAGAGCTGTAAAAATCCAAAATCTGCAATTGTGCTCCGATTGGGTTTCTTGATACCTCAAATGATAGGTCTCGGGACTTGTAATTGTTAAGCCAAACCGCATTTAAATTGGTTGATTATTTCCATACATTTCACAGAAAAATTGATCCGAAGAAATCACCTTACTATAGCTCAGCCGATTCAGAGTTGTAAAAATCCAAAATCTGCAATTGTGCTCAGAATGCGGTTCTTGATACCTCAAATGATAGGTCACGGGACCTGTAATTGCTATACCATACATTTCGTAGAAAATTCGATTCGAAGAAAATAACCTTACTACAGCTCAGCCGATTCAGAGTTGTAAAAATCCAAAATCTGCAATTGTGCTCCGATTGGGTTTCTTGATACCTCAAATGATAGGTCTCGGGACTTGCAATTGTTAAGCCAAACCGCATTTAAATTGGTTGATTATTTCCATACATTTCACAGAAAAATTGATCCGAAGAAATCACCTTACTATAGCTCAGCCGATTCAGAGTTGTAAAAATCCAAAATCTGCAATTGTGCTCAGAATGCGGTTCTTGATACCTCAAATGATAGGTCACGGGACCTGTAATTGCTATACCATACATTTCGTAGAAAATTCGATTCGAAGAAAATAACCTTACTACAGCTCAGCCGATTCAGAGCTGTAAAAATCCAAAATCTGCAATTGTGCTCCGATTGGGTTTCTTGATACCTCAAATGATAGGTCTCGGGACTTGTAATTGTTAAGCCAAACCGCATTTAAATTGGTTGATTATTTCCATACATTTCACAGAAAAATTGATTCGAAGAAATCACCTTACTATAGCTCAGCCGATTCAGAGTTGTAAAAATCCAAAATCTGCAATTGTGCTCAGAATGCGGTTCTTGATACCTCAAATGATAGGTCACGGGACCTGTAATTGCTATACCATACATTTCGTAGAAAATTCGATTCGAAGAAAATAACCTTACTACAGCTCAGCCGATTCAGAGCTGTAAAAATCCAAAATCTGCAATTGTGCTCCGATTGGGTTTCTTGATACCTCAAATGATAGGTCTCGGGACTTGTAATTGTTAAGCCAAACCGCATTTAAATTGGTTGATTATTTCCATACATTTCACAGAAAAATTGATTCGAAGAAATCACCTTACTATAGCTCAGCCGATTCAGAGTTGTAAAAATCCAAAATCTGCAATTGTGCTCAGAATGCGGTTCTTGATACCTCAAATGATAGGTCACGGGACCTGTAATTGCTATACCATACATTTCGTAGAAAATTCGATTCGAAGAAAATAACCTTACTACAGCTCAGCCGATTCAGAGCTGTAAAAATCCAAAATCTGCAATTGTGCTCCGATTGGGTTTCTTGATACCTCAAATGATAGGTCTCGGGACTTGTAATTGTTAAGCCAAACCGCATTTAAATTGGTTGATTATTTCCATACATTTCACAGAAAAATTGATTCGAAGAAATCACCTTACTATAGCTCAGCCGATTCAGAGTTGTAAAAATCCAAAATCTGCAATTGTGCTCAGAATGCGGTTCTTGATACCTCAAATGATAGGTCACGGGACCTGTAATTGCTATACCATACATTTCGTAGAAAATTCGATTCGAAGAAAATAACCTTACTACAGCTCAGCCGATTCAGAGCTGTAAAAATCCAAAATCTGCAATTGTGCTCCGATTGGGTTTCTTGATACCTCAAATGATAGGTCTCGGGACTTGTAATTGTTAAGCCAAACTGCATTTAAATTGGTTGATTATTTCCATACATTTCACAGAAAAATCGATTCGAAGAAATCACCTTACTATAGCTCAGCCGATTCAGAGTTGTAAAAATCCAAAATCTGCAATTGTGCTCAGAATGCGGTTCTTGATACCTCAAATGATAGGTCACGGGACCTGTAATTGCTATACCATACATTTCGTAGAAAATTCGATTCGAAGAAAATAACCTTACTACAGCTCAGCCGATTCAGAGCTGTAAAAATCCAAAATCTGCAATTGTGCTCCGATTGGGTTTCTTGATACCTCAAATGATAGGTCTCGGGACTTGTAATTGTTAAGCCAAACCGCATTTAAATTGGTTGATTATTTCCATACATTTCACAGAAAAATTGATCCGAAGAAATCACCTTACTATAGCTCAGCCGATTCAGAGTTGTAAAAATCCAAAATCTGCAATTGTGCTCAGAATGCGGTTCTTGATACCTCAAATGATAGGTCACGGGACCTGTAATTGCTATACCATACATTTCGTAGAAAATTCGATTCGAAGAAAATAACCTTACTACAGCTCAGCCGATTCAGAGTTGTAAAAATCCAAAATCTGCAATTGTGCTCCGATTGGGTTTCTTGATACCTCAAATGATAGGTCTCGGGACTTGCAATTGTTAAGCCAAACCGCATTTAAATTGGTTGATTATTTCCATACATTTCACAGAAAAATTGATCCGAAGAAATCACCTTACTATAGCTCAGCCGATTCAGAGTTGTAAAAATCCAAAATCTGCAATTGTGCTCAGAATGCGGTTCTTGATACCTCAAATGATAGGTCACGGGACCTGTAATTGCTATACCATACATTTCGTAGAAAATTCGATTCGAAGAAAATAACCTTACTACAGCTCAGCCGATTCAGAGCTGTAAAAATCCAAAATCTGCAATTGTGCTCCGATTGGGTTTCTTGATACCTCAAATGATAGGTCTCGGGACTTGTAATTGTTAAGCCAAACCGCATTTAAATTGGTTGATTATTTCCATACATTTCACAGAAAAATTGATTCGAAGAAATCACCTTACTATAGCTCAGCCGATTCAGAGTTGTAAAAATCCAAAATCTGCAATTGTGCTCAGAATGCGGTTCTTGATACCTCAAATGATAGGTCACGGGACCTGTAATTGCTATACCATACATTTCGTAGAAAATTCGATTCGAAGAAAATAACCTTACTACAGCTCAGCCGATTCAGAGCTGTAAAAATCCAAAATCTGCAATTGTGCTCCGATTGGGTTTCTTGATACCTCAAATGATAGGTCTCGGGACTTGTAATTGTTAAGCCAAACCGCATTTAAATTGGTTGATTATTTCCATACATTTCACAGAAAAATTGATTCGAAGAAATCACCTTACTATAGCTCAGCCGATTCAGAGTTGTAAAAATCCAAAATCTGCAATTGTGCTCAGAATGCGGTTCTTGATACCTCAAATGATAGGTCACGGGACCTGTAATTGCTATACCATACATTTCGTAGAAAATTCGATTCGAAGAAAATAACCTTACTACAGCTCAGCCGATTCAGAGCTGTAAAAATCCAAAATCTGCAATTGTGCTCCGATTGGGTTTCTTGATACCTCAAATGATAGGTCTCGGGACTTGTAATTGTTAAGCCAAACTGCATTTAAATTGGTTGATTATTTCCATACATTTCACAGAAAAATCGATTCGAAGAAATCACCTTACTATAGCTCAGCCGATTCAGAGTTGTAAAAATCCAAAATCTGCAATTGTGCTCAGAATGCGGTTCTTGATACCTCAAATGATAGGTCACGGGACCTGTAATTGCTATACCATACATTTCGTAGAAAATTCGATTCGAAGAAAATAACCTTACTACAGCTCAGCCGATTCAGAGCTGTAAAAATCCAAAATCTGCAATTGTGCTCCGATTGGGTTTCTTGATACCTCAAATGATAGGTCTCGGGACTTGTAATTGTTAAGCCAAACCGCATTTAAATTGGTTGATTATTTCCATACATTTCACAGAAAAATTGATCCGAAGAAATCACCTTACTATAGCTCAGCCGATTCAGAGTTGTAAAAATCCAAAATCTGCAATTGTGCTCAGAATGCGGTTCTTGATACCTCAAATGATAGGTCACGGGACCTGTAATTGCTATACCATACATTTCGTAGAAAATTCGATTCGAAGAAAATAACCTTACTACAGCTCAGCCGATTCAGAGTTGTAAAAATCCAAAATCTGCAATTGTGCTCCGATTGGGTTTCTTGATACCTCAAATGATAGGTCTCGGGACTTGCAATTGTTAAGCCAAACCGCATTTAAATTGGTTGATTATTTCCATACATTTCACAGAAAAATTGATCCGAAGAAATCACCTTACTATAGCTCAGCCGATTCAGAGTTGTAAAAATCCAAAATCTGCAATTGTGCTCAGAATGCGGTTCTTGATACCTCAAATGATAGGTCACGGGACCTGTAATTGCTATACCATACATTTCGTAGAAAATTCGATTCGAAGAAAATAACCTTACTACAGCTCAGCCGATTCAGAGCTGTAAAAATCCAAAATCTGCAATTGTGCTCCGATTGGGTTTCTTGATACCTCAAATGATAGGTCTCGGGACTTGTAATTGTTAAGCCAAACCGCATTTAAATTGGTTGATTATTTCCATACATTTCACAGAAAAATTGATTCGAAGAAATCACCTTACTATAGCTCAGCCGATTCAGAGTTGTAAAAATCCAAAATCTGCAATTGTGCTCAGAATGCGGTTCTTGATACCTCAAATGATAGGTCACGGGACCTGTAATTGCTATACCATACATTTCGTAGAAAATTCGATTCGAAGAAAATAACCTTACTACAGCTCAGCCGATTCAGAGCTGTAAAAATCCAAAATCTGCAATTGTGCTCCGATTGGGTTTCTTGATACCTCAAATGATAGGTCTCGGGACTTGTAATTGTTAAGCCAAACCGCATTTAAATTGGTTGATTATTTCCATACATTTCACAGAAAAATTGATTCGAAGAAATCACCTTACTATAGCTCAGCCGATTCAGAGTTGTAAAAATCCAAAATCTGCAATTGTGCTCAGAATGCGGTTCTTGATACCTCAAATGATAGGTCACGGGACCTGTAATTGCTATACCATACATTTCGTAGAAAATTCGATTCGAAGAAAATAACCTTACTACAGCTCAGCCGATTCAGAGCTGTAAAAATCCAAAATCTGCAATTGTGCTCCGATTGGGTTTCTTGATACCTCAAATGATAGGTCTCGGGACTTGTAATTGTTAAGCCAAACTGCATTTAAATTGGTTGATTATTTCCATACATTTCACAGAAAAATCGATTCGAAGAAATCACCTTACTATAGCTCAGCCGATTCAGAGTTGTAAAAATCCAAAATCTGCAATTGTGCTCAGAATGCGGTTCTTGATACCTCAAATGATAGGTCACGGGACCTGTAATTGCTATACCATACATTTCGTAGAAAATTCGATTCGAAGAAAATAACCTTACTACAGCTCAGCCGATTCAGAGCTGTAAAAATCCAAAATCTGCAATTGTGCTCCGATTGGGTTTCTTGATACCTCAAATGATAGGTCTCGGGACTTGTAATTGTTAAGCCAAACTGCATTTAAATTGGTTGATTATTTCCATACATTTCACAGAAAAATCGATTCGAAGAAATCACCTTACTATAGCTCAGCCGATTCAGAGTTGTAAAAATCCAAAATCTGCAATTGTGCTCAGAATGCGGTTCTTGATACCTCAAATGATAGGTCACGGGACCTGTAATTGCTATACCATACATTTCGTAGAAAATTCGATTCGAAGAAAATAACCTTACTACAGCTCAGCCGATTCAGAGCTGTAAAATTCCAAAATCTGCAATTGTGCTCCGATTGGGTTTCTTGATACCTCAAATGATAGGTCTCGGGACTTGTAATTGTTAAGCCAAACCGCATTTAAATTGGTTGATTATTTCCATACATTTCACAGAAAAATTGATTCGAAGAAATCACCTTACTATAGCTCAGCCGATTCAGAGTTGTAAAAATCCAAAATCTGCAATTGTGCTCAGAATGCGGTTCTTGATACCTCAAATGATAGGTCACGGGACCTGTAATTGCTATACCATACATTTCGTAGAAAATTCGATTCGAAGAAAATAACCTTACTACAGCTCAGCCGATTCAGAGCTGTAAAAATCCAAAATCTGCAATTGTGCTCCGATTGGGTTTCTTGATACCTCAAATGATAGGTCTCGGGACTTGTAATTGTTAAGCCAAACCGCATTTAAATTGGTTGATTATTTCCATACATTTCACAGAAAAATTGATTCGAAGAAATCACCTTACTATAGCTCAGCCGATTCAGAGTTGTAAAAATCCAAAATCTGCAATTGTGCTCAGAATGCGGTTCTTGATACCTCAAATGATAGGTCACGGGACCTGTAATTGCTATACCATACATTTCGTAGAAAATTCGATTCGAAGAAAATAACCTTACTACAGCTCAGCCGATTCAGAGCTGTAAAAATCCAAAATCTGCAATTGTGCTCCGATTGGGTTTCTTGATACCTCAAATGATAGGTCTCGGGACTTGTAATTGTTAAGCCAAACCGCATTTAAATTGGTTGATTATTTCCATACATTTCACAGAAAAATTGATCCGAAGAAATCACCTTACTATAGCTCAGCCGATTCAGAGTTGTAAAAATCCAAAATCTGCAATTGTGCTCAGAATGCGGTTCTTGATACCTCAAATGATAGGTCACGGGACCTGTAATTGCTATACCATACATTTCGTAGAAAATTCGATTCGAAGAAAATAACCTTACTACAGCTCAGCCGATTCAGAGTTGTAAAAATCCAAAATCTGCAATTGTGCTCCGATTGGGTTTCTTGATACCTCAAATGATAGGTCTCGGGACTTGCAATTGTTAAGCCAAACCGCATTTAAATTGGTTGATTATTTCCATACATTTCACAGAAAAATTGATCCGAAGAAATCACCTTACTATAGCTCAGCCGATTCAGAGTTGTAAAAATCCAAAATCTGCAATTGTGCTCAGAATGCGGTTCTTGATACCTCAAATGATAGGTCACGGGACCTGTAATTGCTATACCATACATTTCGTAGAAAATTCGATTCGAAGAAAATAACCTTACTACAGCTCAGCCGATTCAGAGCTGTAAAAATCCAAAATCTGCAATTGTGCTCCGATTGGGTTTCTTGATACCTCAAATGATAGGTCTCGGGACTTGTAATTGTTAAACCAAACCGCATTTAAATTGGTTGATTATTTCCATACATTTCACAGAAAAATTGATTCGAAGAAATCACCTTACTATAGCTCAGCCGATTCAGAGTTGTAAAAATCCAAAATCTGCAATTGTGCTCAGAATGCGGTTCTTGATACCTCAAATGATAGGTCACGGGACCTGTAATTGCTATACCATACATTTCGTAGAAAATTCGATTCGAAGAAAATAACCTTACTACAGCTCAGCCGATTCAGAGCTGTAAAAATCCAAAATCTGCAATTGTGCTCCGATTGGGTTTCTTGATACCTCAAATGATAGGTCTCGGGACTTGTAATTGTTAAGCCAAACTGCATTTAAATTGGTTGATTATTTCCATACATTTCACAGAAAAATCGATTCGAAGAAATCACCTTACTATAGCTCAGCCGATTCAGAGTTGTAAAAATCCAAAATCTGCAATTGTGCTCAGAATGCGGTTCTTGATACCTCAAATGATAGGTCACGGGACCTGTAATTGCTATACCATACATTTCGTAGAAAATTCGATTCGAAGAAAATAACCTTACTACAGCTCAGCCGATTCAGAGCTGTAAAAATCCAAAATCTGCAATTGTGCTCCGATTGGGTTTCTTGATACCTCAAATGATAGGTCTCGGGACTTGTAATTGTTAAGCCAAACCGCATTTAAATTGGTTGATTATTTCCATACATTTCACAGAAAAATTGATTCGAAGAAATCACCTTACTATAGCTCAGCCGATTCAGAGTTGTAAAAATCCAAAATCTGCAATTGTGCTCAGAATGCGGTTCTTGATACCTCAAATGATAGGTCACGGGACCTGTAATTGCTATACCATACATTTCGTAGAAAATTCGATTCGAAGAAAATAACCTTACTACAGCTCAGCCGATTCAGAGCTGTAAAAATCCAAAATCTGCAATTGTGCTCCGATTGGGTTTCTTGATACCTCAAATGATAGGTCTCGGGACTTGTAATTGTTAAGCCAAACCGCATTTAAATTGGTTGATTATTTCCATACATTTCACAGAAAAATCGATTCGAAGAAATCACCTTACTATAGCTCAGCCGATTCAGAGTTGTAAAAATCCAAAATCTGCAATTGTGCTCAGAATGCGGTTCTTGATACCTCAAATGATAGGTCACGGGACCTGTAATTGCTATACCATACATTTCGTAGAAAATTCGATTCGAAGAAAATAACCTTACTACAGCTCAGCCGATTCAGAGCTGTAAAAATCCAAAATCTGCAATTGTGCTCCGATTGGGTTTCTTGATACCTCAAATGATAGGTCTCGGGACTTGTAATTGTTAAGCCAAACCGCATTTAAATTGGTTGATTATTTCCATACATTTCACAGAAAAATCGATTCGAAGAAATCACCTTACTATAGCTCAGCCGATTCAGAGTTGTAAAAATCCAAAATCTGCAATTGTGCTCAGAATGCGGTTCTTGATACCTCAAATGATAGGTCACGGGACCTGTAATTGCTATACCATACATTTCGTAGAAAATTCGATTCGAAGAAAATAACCTTACTACAGCTCAGCCGATTCAGAGCTGTAAAAATCCAAAATCTGCAATTGTGCTCCGATTGGGTTTCTTGATACCTCAAATGATAGGTCTCGGGACTTGTAATTGTTAAGCCAAACCGCATTTAAATTGGTTGATTATTTCCATACATTTCACAGAAAAATTGATTCGAAGAAATCACCTTACTATAGCTCAGCCGATTCAGAGTTGTAAAAATCCAAAATCTGCAATTGTTCTCAGAATGCGGTTCTTGATACCTCAAATGATAGGTCACGGGACCTGTAATTGCTATACCATACATTTCGTAGAAAATTCGATTCGAAGAAAATAACCTTACTACAGCTCAGCCGATTCAGAGCTGTAAAAATCCAAAATCTGCAATTGTGCTCCGATTGGGTTTCTTGATACCTCAAATGATAGGTCTCGGGACTTGTAATTGTTAAGCCAAACCGCATTTAAATTGGTTGATTATTTCCATACATTTCACAGAAAAATTGATCCGAAGAAATCACCTTACTATAGCTCAGCCGATTCAGAGTTGTAAAAATCCAAAATCTGCAATTGTGCTCAGAATGCGGTTCTTGATACCTCAAATGATAGGTCACGGGACCTGTAATTGCTATACCATACATTTCGTAGAAAATTCGATTCGAAGAAAATAACCTTACTACAGCTCAGCCGATTCAGAGTTGTAAAAATCCAAAATCTGCAATTGTGCTCCGATTGGGTTTCTTGATACCTCAAATGATAGGTCTCGGGACTTGCAATTGTTAAGCCAAACCGCATTTAAATTGGTTGATTATTTCCATACATTTCACAGAAAAATTGATCCGAAGAAATCACCTTACTATAGCTCAGCCGATTCAGAGTTGTAAAAATCCAAAATCTGCAATTGTGCTCAGAATGCGGTTCTTGATACCTCAAATGATAGGTCACGGGACCTGTAATTGCTATACCATACATTTCGTAGAAAATTCGATTCGAAGAAAATAACCTTACTACAGCTCAGCCGATTCAGAGCTGTAAAAATCCAAAATCTGCAATTGTGCTCCGATTGGGTTTCTTGATACCTCAAATGATAGGTCTCGGGACTTGTAATTGTTAAGCCAAACCGCATTTAAATTGGTTGATTATTTCCATACATTTCACAGAAAAATTGATTCGAAGAAATCACCTTACTATAGCTCAGCCGATTCAGAGTTGTAAAAATCCAAAATCTGCAATTGTGCTCAGAATGCGGTTCTTGATACCTCAAATGATAGGTCACGGGACCTGTAATTGCTATACCATACATTTCGTAGAAAATTCGATTCGAAGAAAATAACCTTACTACAGCTCAGCCGATTCAGAGCTGTAAAAATCCAAAATCTGCAATTGTGCTCCGATTGGGTTTCTTGATACCTCAAATGATAGGTCTCGGGACTTGTAATTGTTAAGCCAAACTGCATTTAAATTGGTTGATTATTTCCATACATTTCACAGAAAAATCGATTCGAAGAAATCACCTTACTATAGCTCAGCCGATTCAGAGTTGTAAAAATCCAAAATCTGCAATTGTGCTCAGAATGCGGTTCTTGATACCTCAAATGATAGGTCACGGGACCTGTAATTGCTATACCATACATTTCGTAGAAAATTCGATTCGAAGAAAATAACCTTACTACAGCTCAGCCGATTCAGAGCTGTAAAAATCCAAAATCTGCAATTGTGCTCCGATTGGGTTTCTTGATACCTCAAATGATAGGTCTCGGGACTTGTAATTGTTAAGCCAAACCGCATTTAAATTGGTTGATTATTTCCATACATTTCACAGAAAAATTGATTCGAAGAAATCACCTTACTATAGCTCAGCCGATTCAGAGTTGTAAAAATCCAAAATCTGCAATTGTGCTCAGAATGCGGTTCTTGATACCTCAAATGATAGGTCACGGGACCTGTAATTGCTATACCATACATTTCGTAGAAAATTCGATTCGAAGAAAATAACCTTACTACAGCTCAGCCGATTCAGAGCTGTAAAAATCCAAAATCTGCAATTGTGCTCCGATTGGGTTTCTTGATACCTCAAATGATAGGTCTCGGGACTTGTAATTGTTAAGCCAAACCGCATTTAAATTGGTTGATTATTTCCATACATTTCACAGAAAAATTGATCCGAAGAAATCACCTTACTATAGCTCAGCCGATTCAGAGTTGTAAAAATCCAAAATCTGCAATTGTGCTCAGAATGCGGTTCTTGATACCTCAAATGATAGGTCACGGGACCTGTAATTGCTATACCATACATTTCGTAGAAAATTCGATTCGAAGAAAATAACCTTACTACAGCTCAGCCGATTCAGAGCTGTAAAAATCCAAAATCTGCAATTGTGCTCCGATTGGGTTTCTTGATACCTCAAATGATAGGTCTCGGGACTTGTAATTGTTAAGCCAAACCGCATTTAAATTGGTTGATTATTTCCATACATTTCACAGAAAAATCGATTCGAAGAAATCACCTTACTATAGCTCAGCCGATTCAGAGTTGTAAAAATCCAAAATCTGCAATTGTGCTCAGAATGCGGTTCTTGATACCTCAAATGATAGGTCACGGGACCTGTAATTGCTATACCATACATTTCGTAGAAAATTCGATTCGAAGAAAATAACCTTACTACAGCTCAGCCGATTCAGAGCTGTAAAAATCCAAAATCTGCAATTGTGCTCCGATTGGGTTTCTTGATACCTCAAATGATAGGTCTCGGGACTTGTAATTGTTAAGCCAAACCGCATTTAAATTGGTTGATTATTTCCATACATTTCACAGAAAAATTGATCCGAAGAAATCACCTTACTATAGCTCAGCCGATTCAGAGTTGTAAAAATCCAAAATCTGCAATTGTGCTCAGAATGCGGTTCTTGATACCTCAAATGATAGGTCACGGGACCTGTAATTGCTATACCATACATTTCGTAGAAAATTCGATTCGAAGAAAATAACCTTACTACAGCTCAGCCGATTCAGAGTTGTAAAAATCCAAAATCTGCAATTGTGCTCCGATTGGGTTTCTTGATACCTCAAATGATAGGTCTCGGGACTTGCAATTGTTAAGCCAAACCGCATTTAAATTGGTTGATTATTTCCATACATTTCACAGAAAAATTGATCCGAAGAAATCACCTTACTATAGCTCAGCCGATTCAGAGTTGTAAAAATCCAAAATCTGCAATTGTGCTCAGAATGCGGTTCTTGATACCTCAAATGATAGGTCACGGGACCTGTAATTGCTATACCATACATTTCGTAGAAAATTCGATTCGAAGAAAATAACCTTACTACAGCTCAGCCGATTCAGAGCTGTAAAAATCCAAAATCTGCAATTGTGCTCCGATTGGGTTTCTTGATACCTCAAATGATAGGTCTCGGGACTTGTAATTGTTAAGCCAAACCGCATTTAAATTGGTTGATTATTTCCATACATTTCACAGAAAAATTGATTCGAAGAAATCACCTTACTATAGCTCAGCCGATTCAGAGTTGTAAAAATCCAAAATCTGCAATTGTGCTCAGAATGCGGTTCTTGATACCTCAAATGATAGGTCACGGGACCTGTAATTGCTATACCATACATTTCGTAGAAAATTCGATTCGAAGAAAATAACCTTACTACAGCTCAGCCGATTCAGAGCTGTAAAAATCCAAAATCTGCAATTGTGCTCCGATTGGGTTTCTTGATACCTCAAATGATAGGTCTCGGGACTTGTAATTGTTAAGCCAAACTGCATTTAAATTGGTTGATTATTTCCATACATTTCACAGAAAAATCGATTCGAAGAAATCACCTTACTATAGCTCAGCCGATTCAGAGTTGTAAAAATCCAAAATCTGCAATTGTGCTCAGAATGCGGTTCTTGATACCTCAAATGATAGGTCACGGGACCTGTAATTGCTATACCATACATTTCGTAGAAAATTCGATTCGAAGAAAATAACCTTACTACAGCTCAGCCGATTCAGAGCTGTAAAAATCCAAAATCTGCAATTGTGCTCCGATTGGGTTTCTTGATACCTCAAATGATAGGTCTCGGGACTTGTAATTGTTAAGCCAAACCGCATTTAAATTGGTTGATTATTTCCATACATTTCACAGAAAAATTGATTCGAAGAAATCACCTTACTATAGCTCAGCCGATTCAGAGTTGTAAAAATCCAAAATCTGCAATTGTGCTCAGAATGCGGTTCTTGATACCTCAAATGATAGGTCACGGGACCTGTAATTGCTATACCATACATTTCGTAGAAAATTCGATTCGAAGAAAATAACCTTACTACAGCTCAGCCGATTCAGAGCTGTAAAAATCCAAAATCTGCAATTGTGCTCCGATTGGGTTTCTTGATACCTCAAATGATAGGTCTCGGGACTTGTAATTGTTAAGCCAAACTGCATTTAAATTGGTTGATTATTTCCATACATTTCACAGAAAAATCGATTCGAAGAAATCACCTTACTATAGCTCAGCCGATTCAGAGTTGTAAAAATCCAAAATCTGCAATTGTGCTCAGAATGCGGTTCTTGATACCTCAAATGATAGGTCACGGGACCTGTAATTGCTATACCATACATTTCGTAGAAAATTCGATTCGAAGAAAATAACCTTACTACAGCTCAGCCGATTCAGAGCTGTAAAAATCCAAAATCTGCAATTGTGCTCCGATTGGGTTTCTTGATACCTCAAATGATAGGTCTCGGGACTTGTAATTGTTAAGCCAAACCGCATTTAAATTGGTTGATTATTTCCATACATTTCACAGAAAAATTGATTCGAAGAAATCACCTTACTATAGCTCAGCCGATTCAGAGTTGTAAAAATCCAAAATCTGCAATTGTGCTCAGAATGCGGTTCTTGATACCTCAAATGATAGGTCACGGGACCTGTAATTGCTATACCATACATTTCGTAGAAAATTCGATTCGAAGAAAATAACCTTACTACAGCTCAGCCGATTCAGAGCTGTAAAAATCCAAAATCTGCAATTGTGCTCCGATTGGGTTTCTTGATACCTCAAATGATAGGTCTCGGGACTTGTAATTGTTAAGCCAAACTGCATTTAAATTGGTTGATTATTTCCATACATTTCACAGAAAAATCGATTCGAAGAAATCACCTTACTATAGCTCAGCCGATTCAGAGTTGTAAAAATCCAAAATCTGCAATTGTGCTCAGAATGCGGTTCTTGATACCTCAAATGATAGGTCACGGGACCTGTAATTGCTATACCATACATTTCGTAGAAAATTCGATTCGAAGAAAATAACCTTACTACAGCTCAGCCGATTCAGAGCTGTAAAAATCCAAAATCTGCAATTGTGCTCCGATTGGGTTTCTTGATACCTCAAATGATAGGTCTCGGGACTTGTAATTGTTAAGCCAAACCGCATTTAAATTGGTTGATTATTTCCATACATTTCACAGAAAAATTGATTCGAAGAAATCACCTTACTATAGCTCAGCCGATTCAGAGTTGTAAAAATCCAAAATCTGCAATTGTGCTCAGAATGCGGTTCTTGATACCTCAAATGATAGGTCACGGGACCTGTAATTGCTATACCATACATTTCGTAGAAAATTCGATTCGAAGAAAATAACCTTACTACAGCTCAGCCGATTCAGAGCTGTAAAAATCCAAAATCTGCAATTGTGCTCCGATTGGGTTTCTTGATACCTCAAATGATAGGTCTCGGGACTTGTAATTGTTAAGCCAAACCGCATTTAAATTGGTTGATTATTTCCATACATTTCACAGAAAAATTGATCCGAAGAAATCACCTTACTATAGCTCAGCCGATTCAGAGTTGTAAAAATCCAAAATCTGCAATTGTGCTCAGAATGCGGTTCTTGATACCTCAAATGATAGGTCACGGGACCTGTAATTGCTATACCATACATTTCGTAGAAAATTCGATTCGAAGAAAATAACCTTACTACAGCTCAGCCGATTCAGAGTTGTAAAAATCCAAAATCTGCAATTGTGCTCCGATTGGGTTTCTTGATACCTCAAATGATAGGTCTCGGGACTTGCAATTGTTAAGCCAAACCGCATTTAAATTGGTTGATTATTTCCATACATTTCACAGAAAAATTGATCCGAAGAAATCACCTTACTATAGCTCAGCCGATTCAGAGTTGTAAAAATCCAAAATCTGCAATTGTGCTCAGAATGCGGTTCTTGATACCTCAAATGATAGGTCACGGGACCTGTAATTGCTATACCATACATTTCGTAGAAAATTCGATTCGAAGAAAATAACCTTACTACAGCTCAGCCGATTCAGAGCTGTAAAAATCCAAAATCTGCAATTGTGCTCCGATTGGGTTTCTTGATACCTCAAATGATAGGTCTCGGGACTTGTAATTGTTAAGCCAAACCGCATTTAAATTGGTTGATTATTTCCATACATTTCACAGAAAAATTGATTCGAAGAAATCACCTTACTATAGCTCAGCCGATTCAGAGTTGTAAAAATCCAAAATCTGCAATTGTGCTCAGAATGCGGTTCTTGATACCTCAAATGATAGGTCACGGGACCTGTAATTGCTATACCATACATTTCGTAGAAAATTCGATTCGAAGAAAATAACCTTACTACAGCTCAGCCGATTCAGAGCTGTAAAAATCCAAAATCTGCAATTGTGCTCCGATTGGGTTTCTTGATACCTCAAATGATAGGTCTCGGGACTTGTAATTGTTAAGCCAAACTGCATTTAAATTGGTTGATTATTTCCATGCATTTCACAGAAAAATCGATTCGAAGAAATCACCTTACTATAGCTCAGCCGATTCAGAGTTGTAAAAATCCAAAATCTGCAATTGTGCTCAGAATGCGGTTCTTGATACCTCAAATGATAGGTCACGGGACCTGTAATTGCTATACCATACATTTCGTAGAAAATTCGATTCGAAGAAAATAACCTTACTACAGCTCAGCCGATTCAGAGCTGTAAAAATCCAAAATCTGCAATTGTGCTCCGATTGGGTTTCTTGATACCTCAAATGATAGGTCTCGGGACTTGTAATTGTTAAGCCAAACCGCATTTAAATTGGTTGATTATTTCCATACATTTCACAGAAAAATTGATTCGAAGAAATCACCTTACTATAGCTCAGCCGATTCAGAGTTGTAAAAATCCAAAATCTGCAATTGTGCTCAGAATGCGGTTCTTGATACCTCAAATGATAGGTCACGGGACCTGTAATTGCTATACCATACATTTCGTAGAAAATTCGATTCGAAGAAAATAACCTTACTACAGCTCAGCCGATTCAGAGCTGTAAAAATCCAAAATCTGCAATTGTGCTCCGATTGGGTTTCTTGATACCTCAAATGATAGGTCTCGGGACTTGTAATTGTTAAGCCAAACCGCATTTAAATTGGTTGATTATTTCCATACATTTCACAGAAAAATTGATCCGAAGAAATCACCTTACTATAGCTCAGCCGATTCAGAGTTGTAAAAATCCAAAATCTGCAATTGTGCTCAGAATGCGGTTCTTGATACCTCAAATGATAGGTCACGGGACCTGTAATTGCTATACCATACATTTCGTAGAAAATTCGATTCGAAGAAAATAACCTTACTACAGCTCAGCCGATTCAGAGTTGTAAAAATCCAAAATCTGCAATTGTGCTCCGATTGGGTTTCTTGATACCTCAAATGATAGGTCTCGGGACTTGCAATTGTTAAGCCAAACCGCATTTAAATTGGTTGATTATTTCCATACATTTCACAGAAAAATTGATCCGAAGAAATCACCTTACTATAGCTCAGCCGATTCAGAGTTGTAAAAATCCAAAATCTGCAATTGTGCTCAGAATGCGGTTCTTGATACCTCAAATGATAGGTCACGGGACCTGTAATTGCTATACCATACATTTCGTAGAAAATTCGATTCCAAGAAAATAACCTTACTACAGCTCAGCCGATTCAGAGCTGTAAAAATCCAAAATCTGCAATTGTGCTCCGATTGGGTTTCTTGATACCTCAAATGATAGGTCTCGGGACTTGTAATTGTTAAGCCAAACCGCATTTAAATTGGTTGATTATTTCCATACATTTCACAGAAAAATTGATTCGAAGAAATCACCTTACTATAGCTCAGCCGATTCAGAGTTGTAAAAATCCAAAATCTGCAATTGTGCTCAGAATGCGGTTCTTGATACCTCAAATGATAGGTCACGGGACCTGTAATTGCTATACCATACATTTCGTAGAAAATTCGATTCGAAGAAAATAACCTTACTACAGCTCAGCCGATTCAGAGCTGTAAAAATCCAAAATCTGCAATTGTGCTCCGATTGGGTTTCTTGATACCTCAAATGATAGGTCTCGGGACTTGTAATTGTTAAGCCAAACTGCATTTAAATTGGTTGATTATTTCCATACATTTCACAGAAAAATCGATTCGAAGAAATCACCTTACTATAGCTCAGCCGATTCAGAGTTGTAAAAATCCAAAATCTGCAATTGTGCTCAGAATGCGGTTCTTGATACCTCAAATGATAGGTCACGGGACCTGTAATTGCTATACCATACATTTCGTAGAAAATTCGATTCGAAGAAAATAACCTTACTACAGCTCAGCCGATTCAGAGCTGTAAAAATCCAAAATCTGCAATTGTGCTCCGATTGGGTTTCTTGATACCTCAAATGATAGGTCTCGGGACTTGTAATTGTTAAGCCAAACCGCATTTAAATTGGTTGATTATTTCCATACATTTCACAGAAAAATTGATCCGAAGAAATCACCTTACTATAGCTCAGCCGATTCAGAGTTGTAAAAATCCAAAATCTGCAATTGTGCTCCGATTGGGTTTCTTGATACCTCAAATGATAGGTCTCGGGACTTGCA
The DNA here is from genome assembly GCA_958295665.1 of Tipula vernalis. Taxonomy (NCBI): domain Eukaryota; kingdom Metazoa; phylum Arthropoda; class Insecta; order Diptera; family Tipulidae; genus Tipula; species Tipula vernalis. The sequence continues at coordinate 45,719,132 of OY282560.1, forward strand.
ATTGTTAAGCTAAACCGCATTTAAATTGGTTGATTATTTCCATACATTTCACAGAAAAATTGATTCGAAGAAATCACCTTACTATAGCTCAGCCGATTCAGAGTTGTAAAAATCCAAAATCTGCAATTGTGCTCAGAATGCGGTTCTTGATACCTCAAATGATAGGTCACGGGACCTGTAATTGCTATACCATACATTTCGTAGAAAATTCGATTCGAAGAAAATAACCTTACTACAGCTCAGCCGATTCAGAGCTGTAAAAATCCAAAATCTGCAATTGTGCTCCGATTGGGTTTCTTGATACCTCAAATGATAGGTCTCGGGACTTGCAATTGTTAAGCCAAACCGCATTTAAATTGGTTGATTATTTCCATACATTTCACAGAAAAATTGATTCGAAGAAATCACCTTACTACAGCTCAGCCGATTCAGAGTTGTAAAAATCCAAAATCTGCAATTGTGCTCAGAATGCGGTTCTTGATACCTCAAATGATAGGTCACGGGACCTGTAATTGCTATACCATACATTTCGTAGAAAATTCGATTCGAAGAAAATAACCTTACTACAGCTCAGCCGATTCAGAGCTGTAAAAATCCAAAATCTGCAATTGTGCTCCGATTGGGTTTCTTGATACCTCAAATGATAGGTCTCGGGACTTGTAATTGTTAGGCCAAACCGCATTTAAATTGGTTGATTATTTCCATACATTTCACAGAAAAATTGATCCGAAGAAATCACCTTACTATAGCTCAGCCGATTCAGAGTTGTAAAAATCCAAAATCTGCAATTGTGCTCAGAATGCGGTTCTTGATACCTCAAATGATAGGTCACGGGACCTGTAATTGCTATACCATACATTTCGTAGAAAATTCGATTCGAAGAAAATAACCTTACTACAGCTCAGCCGATTCAGAGCTGTAAAAATCCAAAATCTGCAATTGTGCTCCGATTGGGTTTCTTGATACCTCAAATGATAGGTCTCGGGACTTGTAATTGTTAAGCCAAACCGCATTTAAATTGGTTGATTATTTCCATACATTTCACAGAAAAATCGATTCGAAGAAATCACCTTACTACAGCTCAGCCGATTCAGAGCTGTAAAAATCCAAAATCTGCAATTGTGCTCCGATTGGGTTTCTTGATACCTCAAATGATAGGTCTCGGGACTTGTAATTGTTAAGCCAAACCGCATTTAAATTGGTTGATTATTTCCATACATTTCACAGAAAAATTGATTCGAAGAAATCACCTTACTATAGCTCAGCCGATTCAGAGTTGTAAAAATCCAAAATCTGCAATTGTGCTCAGAATGCGGTTCTTGATACCTCAAATGATAGGTCACGGGACCTGTAATTGCTATACCATACATTTCGTAGAAAATTCGATTCGAAGAAAATAACCTTACTACAGCTCAGCCGATTCAGAGCTGTAAAAATCCAAAATCTGCAATTGTGCTCCGATTGGGTTTCTTGATACCTCAAATGATAGGTCTCGGGACTTGTAATTGTTAAGCCAAACCGCATTTAAATTGGTTGATTATTTCCATACATTTCACAGAAAAATTGATTCGAAGAAATCACCTTACTATAGCTCAGCCGATTCAGAGTTGTAAAAATCCAAAATCTGCAATTGTGCTCAGAATGCGGTTCTTGATACCTCAAATGATAGGTCTCGGGACTTGTAATTGTTAAGCCAAACCGCATTTAAATTGGTTGATTATTTCCATACATTTCACAGAAAAATCGATTCGAAGAAATCACCTTACTACAGCTCAGCCGATTCAGAGTTGTAAAAATCCAAAATCTGCAATTGTGCTCAGAATGCGGTTCTTGATACCTCAAATGATAGGTCACGGGACCTGTAATTGCTATACCATACATTTCGTAGAAAATTCGATTCGAAGAAAATAACCTTACTACAGCTCAGCCGATTCAGAGCTGTAAAAATCCAAAATCTGCAATTGTGCTCCGATTGGGTTTCTTGATACCTCAAATGATAGGTCTCGGGACTTGTAATTGTTAAGCCAAACCGCATTTAAATTGGTTGATTATTTCCATACATTTCACAGAAAAATTGATTCGAAGAAATCACCTTACTATAGCTCAGCCGATTCAGAGCTGTAATAATCCAAAATCTGCAATTGTGCTCCGATTGGGTTTCTTGATACCTCAAATGATAGGTCTCGGGACTTGTAATTGTTAAGCCAAACCGCATTTAAATTGGTTGATTATTTCCATACATTTCACAGAAAAATCGATTCGAAGAAATCACCTTACTATAGCTCAGCCGATTCAGAGCTGTAAAAATCCAAAATCTGCAATTGTGCTCCGATTGGGTTTCTTGATACCTCAAATGATAGGTCTCGGGACTTGTAATTGTTAAGCCAAACCGCATTTAAATTGGTTGATCATTTCCATACATTTCACAGAAAAATCGATTCGAAGAAATCACCTTACTACAGCTCAGCCGATTCAGAGCTGTAAAAATCCAAAATCTGCAATTGTGCTCCGATTGGGTTTCTTGATACCTCAAATGATAGGTCTCGGGACTTGTAATTGTTAAGCCAAACCGCATTTAAATTGGTTGATTATTTCCATACATTTCACAGAAAAATTGATTCAAAGAAATCACCTTACTATAGCTCAGCCGATTCAGAGCTGTAAAAATCCAAAATCTGCAATTGTGCTCCGATTGGGTTTCTTGATACCTCAAATGATAGGTCTCGGGACTTGTAATTGTTAAGCCAAACCGCATTTAAATTGGTTGATTATTTCCATACATTTCACAGAAAAATTGATTCGAAGAAATCACCTTACTATAGCTCAGCCGATTCAGAGCTGTAAAAATCCAAAATCTGCAATTGTGCTCCGATTGGGTTTCTTGATACCTCAAATGATAGGTCTCGGGACTTGTAATTGTTAAGCCAAACCACATTTAAATTGGTTGATTATTTCCATACATTTCACAGAAAAATCGATTCGAAGAAATCACCTTACTATAGCTCAGCCGATTCAGAGCTGTAAAAATCCAAAATCTGCAATTGTGCTCCGATTGGGTTTCTTGATACTTCAAATGATAGGTCTCGGGACTTGTAATTGTTAAGCCAAACCGCATTTAAATTGGTTGATTATTTCCATACATTTCACAGAAAAATCGATTCGAAGAAATCACCTTACTATAGCTCAGCCGATTCAGAGTTGTAAAAATCCAAAATCTGCAATTGTGCTCAGAATGCGGTTCTTGATACCTCAAATGATAGGTCACGGGACCTGTAATTGCTATACCATACATTTCGTAGAAAATTCGATTCGAAGAAAATAACCTTACTACAGCTCAGCCGATTCAGAGCTGTAAAAATCCAAAATCTGCAATTGTGCTCCGATTGGGTTTCTTGATACCTCAAATGATAGGTCTCGGGACTTGTAATTGTTAAGCCAAACCGCATTTAAATTGGTTGATTATTTCCATACATTTCACAGAAAAATCGATTCGAAGAAATCACCTTACTACAGCTCAGCCGATTCAGAGCTGTAAAAATCCAAAATCTGCAATTGTGCTCCGATTGGGTTTCTTGATACCTCAAATGATAGGTCTCGGGACTTGTAATTGTTAAGCCAAACCGCATTTAAATTGGTTGATTATTTCCATACATTTCACAGAAAAATTGATTCGAAGAAATCACCTTACTATAGCTCAGCCGATTCAGAGTTGTAAAAATCCAAAATCTGCAATTGTGCTCAGAATGCGGTTCTTGATACCTCAAATGATAGGTCACGGGACCTGTAATTGCTATACCATACATTTCGTAGAAAATTCGATTCGAAGAAAATAACCTTACTACAGCTCAGCCGATTCAGAGCTGTAAAAATATAAAATCTGCAATTGTGCTCCGATTGGGTTTCTTGATACCTCAAATGATAGGTCTCGGGACTTGTAATTGTTAAGCCAAACCGCATTTAATTTGTTGATTATTTCCTTACATTTCACAGAAAAATTGATCCGAAGAAATCACCTTACTATAGCTCAGCCGATTCAGAGTTGTAAAAATCCAAAATCTGCAATTGTGCTCCGATTGGGTTTCTTGATACCTCAAATGATAGGTCTCGGGACTTGTAATTGTTAAGCCAAACCGCATTTAAATTGGTTGATTATTTCCATACATTTCACAGAAAAATTGATTCGAAGAAATCACCTTACTACAGCTCAGCCGATTCAGTGTTGTAAAAATCCAAAATCTGCAATTGTGCTCAGAATGCGGTTCTTGATACCTCAAATGATAGGTCACGGGACCTGTAATTGCTATACCATACATTTCGTAGAAAATTCGATTCGAAGAAAATAACCTTACTACAGCTCAGCCGATTCAGAGCTGTAAAAATCCAAAATCTGCAATTGTGCTCCGATTGGGTTTCTTGATACCTCAAATGATAGGTCTCGGGACTTGTAATTGTTAAGCCAAACCGCATTTAAATTGGTTGATTATTTCCATACATTTCACAGAAAAATTGATTCGAAGAAATCACCTTACTATAGCTCAGCCGATTCAGAGCTGTAAAAATCCAAAATCTGCAATTGTGCTCCGATTGGGTTTCTTGATACCTCAAATGATAGGTCTCGGGACTTGTAATTGTTAAGCCAAACCGCATTTAAATTGGTTGATTATTTCCATACATTTCACAGAAAAATCGATTCGAAGAAATCACCTTACTATAGCTCAGCCGATTCAGAGCTGTAAAAATCCAAAATCTGCAATTGTGCTCCGATTGGGTTTCTTGATACCTCAAATGATAGGTCTCGGGACTTGTAATTGTTAAGCCAAACCGCATTTAAATTGGTTGATCATTTCCATACATTTCACAGAAAAATCGATTCGAAGAAATCACCTTACTACAGCTCAGCCGATTCAGAGCTGTAAAAATCCAAAATCTGCAATTGTGCTCCGATTGGGTTTCTTGATACCTCAAATGATAGGTCTCGGGACTTGTAATTGTTAAGCCAAACCGCATTTAAATTGGTTGATTATTTCCATACATTTCACAGAAAAATTGATTCGAAGAAATCACCTTACTATAGCTCAGCCGATTCAGAGTTGTAAAAATCCAAAATCTGCAATTGTGCTCAGAATGCGGTTCTTGATACCTAAAATAATAGGTCACGGGACCTGTAATTGCTATACCATACATTTCGTAGAAAATTCGATTCGAAGAAAATAACCTTACTACAGCTCAGCCGATTCAGAGCTGTAAAAATCCAAAATCTGCAATTGTGCTCCGATTGGGTTTCTTGATACCTCAAATGATAGGTCTCGGGACTTGTAATTGTTAAGCCAAACCGCATTTAAATTGGTTGATTATTTCCATACATTTCACAGAAAAATTGATTCGAAGAAATCACCTTACTATAGCTCAGCCGATTCAGAGTTGTAAAAATCCAAAATCTGCAATTGTGCTCAGAATGCGGTTCTTGATACCTAAAATAATAGGTCACGGGACCTGTAATTGCTATACCATACATTTCGTAGAAAATTCGATTCGAAGAAAATAACCTTACTACAGCTCAGCCGATTCAGAGCTGTAAAAATCCAAAATCTGCAATTGTGCTCCGATTGGGTTTCTTGATACCTCAAATGATAGGTCTCGGGACTTGTAATTGTTAAGCCAAACCGCATTTAAATTGGTTGATTATTTCCATACATTTCACAGAAAAATTGATTCGAAGAAATCACCTTACTATAGCTCAGCCGATTCAGAGTTGTAAAAATCCAAAATCTGCAATTGTGCTCAGAATGCGGTTCTTGATACCTAAAATAATAGGTCACGGGACCTGTAATTGCTATACCATACATTTCGTAGAAAATTCGATTCGAAGAAAATAACCTTACTACAGCTCAGCCGATTCAGAGCTGTAAAAATCCAAAATCTGCAATTGTGCTCCGATTGGGTTTCTTGATACCTCAAATGATAGGTCTCGGGACTTGTAATTGTTAAGCCAAACCGCATTTAAATTGGTTGATTATTTCCATACATTTCACAGAAAAATTGATTCGAAGAAATCACCTTACTATAGCTCAGCCGATTCAGAGTTGTAAAAATCCAAAATCTGCAATTGTGCTCAGAATGCGGTTCTTGATACCTCAAATGATAGGTCACGGGACCTGTAATTGCTATACCATACATTTCGTAGAAAATTCGATTCGAAGAAAATAACCTTACTACAGCTCAGCCGATTCAGAGCTGTAAAAATCCAAAATCTGCAATTGTGCTCCGATTGGGTTTCTTGATACCTCAAATGATAGGTCTCGGGACTTGTAATTGTTAAGCCAAACCGCATTTAAATTTGTTGATTATTTCCATACATTTCACAGAAAAATCGATTCGAAGAAATCACCTTACTATAGCTCAGCCGATTCAGAGTTGTAAAAATCCAAAATCTGCAATTGTGCTCAGAATGCGGTTCTTGATACCTCAAATGATAGGTCACGGGACCTGTAATTGCTATACCATACATTTCGTAGAAAATTCGATTCGAAGAAAATAACCTTACTACAGCTCAGCCGATTCAGAGCTGTAAAAATCCAAAATCTGCAATTGTGCTCCGATTGGGTTTCTTGATACCTCAAATGATAGGTCTCGGGACTTGTAATTGTTAAGCCAAACCGCATTTAAATTTGTTGATTATTTCCATACATTTCACAGAAAAATTGATTCGAAGAAATCACCTTACTATAGCTCAGCCGATTCAGAGTTGTAAAAATCCAAAATCTGCAATTGTGCTCAGAATGCGGTTCTTGATACCTCAAATGATAGGTCACGGGACCTGTAATTGCTATACCATACATTTCGTAGAAAATTCGATTCGAAGAAAATAACCTTACTACAGCTCAGCCGATTCAGAGCTGTAAAAATCCAAAATCTGCAATTGTGCTCCGATTGGGTTTCTTGATACCTCAAATGATAGGTCTCGGGACTTGTAATTGTTAAGCCAAACCGCATTTAAATTTGTTGATTATTTCCATACATTTCACAGAAAAATTGATTCGAAGAAATCACCTTACTATAGCTCAGCCGATTCAGAGCTGTAAAAATCCAAAATCTGCAATTGTGCTCCGATTGGGTTTCTTGATACCTCAAATGATAGGTCTCGGGACTTGTAATTGTTAAGCCAAACCGCATTTAAATTGGTTGATTATTTCCATACATTTCACAGAAAAATCGATTCGAAGAAATCACCTTACTATAGCTCAGCCGATTCAGAGTTGTAAAAATCCAAAATCTGCAATTGTGCTCAGAATGCGGTTCTTGATACCTCAAATGATAGGTCACGGGACCTGTAATTGCTATACCATACATTTCGTAGAAAATTCGATTCGAAGAAAATAACCTTACTACAGCTCAGCCGATTCAGAGCTGTAAAAATCCAAAATCTGCAATTGTGCTCCGATTGGGTTTCTTGATACCTCAAATGATAGGTCTCGGGACTTGTAATTGTTAAGCCAAACCGCATTTAAATTGGTTGATTATTTCCATACATTTCACAGAAAAATTGATTCGAAGAAATCACCTTACTATAGCTCAGCCGATTCAGAGTTGTAAAAATCCAAAATCTGCAATTGTGCTCAGAATGCGGTTCTTGATACCTCAAATGATAGGTCTCGGGACTTGTAATTGTTAAGCCAAACCGCATTTAAATTGGTTGATTATTTCCATACATTTCACAGAAAAATCGATTCGAAGAAATCACCTTACTACAGCTCAGCCGATTCAGAGTTGTAAAAATCCAAAATCTGCAATTGTGCTCAGAATGCGGTTCTTGATACCTCAAATGATAGGTCACGGGACCTGTAATTGCTATACCATACATTTCGTAGAAAATTCGATTCGAAGAAAATAACCTTACTACAGCTCAGCCGATTCAGAGCTGTAAAAATATAAAATCTGCAATTGTGCTCCGATTGGGTTTCTTGATACCTCAAATGATAGGTCTCGGGACTTGTAATTGTTAAGCCAAACCGCATTTAAATTGGTTGATTATTTCCATACATTTCACAGAAAAATCGATTCGAAGAAATCACCTTACTACAGCTCAGCCGATTCAGAGTTGTAAAAATCCAAAATCTGCAATTGTGCTCAGAATGCGGTTCTTGATACCTCAAATGATAGGTCACGGGACTTGTAATTGTTAAGCCAAACCGCATTTAAATTGGTTGATCATTTCCATACATTTCACAGAAAAATCGATTCGAAGAAATCACCTTACTACAGCTCAGCCGATTCAGAGCTGTAAAAATCCAAAATCTGCAATTGTGCTCCGATTGGGTTTCTTGATACCTCAAATGATAGGTCTCGGGACTTGTAATTGTTAAGCCAAACCGCATTTAAATTGGTTGATTATTTCCATACATTTCACAGAAAAATTGATTCGAAGAAATCACCTTACTATAGCTCAGCCGATTCAGAGTTGTAAAAATCCAAAATCTGCAATTGTGCTCAGAATGCGGTTCTTGATACCTCAAATGATAGGTCACGGGACCTGTAATTGCTATACCATACATTTCGTAGAAAATTCGATTCGAAGAAAATAACCTTACTACAGCTCAGCCGATTCAGAGCTGTAAAAATGCAAAATCTGCAATTGTGCTCCGATTGGGTTTCTTGATACCTCAAATGATAGGTCTCGGGACTTGTAATTGTTAAGCCAAACCGCATTTAAATTGGTTGATTATTTCCATACATTTCACAGAAAAATCGATTCGAAGAAATCACCTTACTACAGCTCAGCCGATTCAGAGCTGTAAAAATCCAAAATCTGCAATTGTGCTCCGATTGGGTTTCTTGATACCTCAAATGATAGGTCTCGGGACTTGTAATTGTTAAGCCAAACCGCATTTAAATTGGTTGATTATTTCCATACATTTCACAGAAAAATTGATTCGAAGAAATCACCTTACTATAGCTCAGCCGATTCAGAGTTGTAAAAATCCAAAATCTGCAATTGTGCTCAGAATGCGGTTCTTGATACCTCAAATGATAGGTCACGGGACCTGTAATTGCTATACCATACATTTCGTAGAAAATTCGATTCGAAGAAAATAACCTTACTACAGCTCAGCCGATTCAGAGCTGTAAAAATCCAAAATCTGCAATTGTGCTCCGATTGGGTTTCTTGATACCTCAAATGATAGGTCTCGGGACTTGTAATTGTTAAGCCAAACCGCATTTAAATTGGTTGATTATTTCCATACATTTCACAGAAAAATTGATTCGAAGAAATCACCTTACTATAGCTCAGCCGATTCAGAGTTGTAAAAATCCAAAATCTGCAATTGTGCTCAGAATGCGGTTCTTGATACCTCAAATGATAGGTCACGGGACCTGTAATTGCTATACCATACATTTCGTAGAAAATTCGATTCGAAGAAAATAACCTTACTACAGCTCAGCCGATTCAGAGCTGTAAAAATCCAAAATCTGCAATTGTGCTCCGATTGGGTTTCTTGATACCTCAAATGATAGGTCTCGGGACTTGTAATTGTTAAGCCAAACCGCATTTAAATTGGTTGATTATTTCCATACATTTCACAGAAAAATTGATTCGAAGAAATCACCTTACTATAGCTCAGCCGATTCAGAGCTGTAAAAATCCAAAATCTGCAATTGTGCTCAGAATGCGGTTCTTGATACCTCAAATGATAGGTCACGGGACCTGTAATTGCTATACCATACATTTCGTAGAAAATTCGATTCGAAGAAAATAACCTTACTACAGCTCAGCCGATTCAGAGCTGTAAAAATCCAAAATCTGCAATTGTGCTCCGATTGGGTTTCTTGATACCTCAAATGATAGGTCTCGGGACTTGTAATTGTTAAGCCAAACCGCATTTAAATTGGTTGATTATTTCCATACATTTCACAGAAAAATTGATTCGAAGAAATCACCTTACTATAGCTCAGCCGATTCAGAGCTGTAAAAATCCAAAATCTGCAATTGTGCTCCGATTGGGTTTCTTGATACCTCAAATGATAGGTCTCGGGACTTGTAATTGTTAAGCCAAACCGCATTTAAATTGGTTGATTATTTCCATACATTTCACAGAAAAATCGATTCGAAGAAATCACCTTACTACAGCTCAGCCGATTCAGAGCTGTAAAAATCCAAAATCTGCAATTGTGCTCCGATTGGGTTTCTTGATACCTCAAATGATAGGTCTCGGGACTTGTAATTGTTAAGCCAAACCGCATTTAAATTGGTTGATTATTTCCATACATTTCACAGAAAAATTGATTCGAAGAAATCACCTTACTATAGCTCAGCCGATTCAGAGTTGTAAAAATCCAAAATCTGCAATTGTGCTCAGAATGCGGTTCTTGATACCTCAAATGATAGGTCACGGGACCTGTAATTGCTATACCATACATTTCGTAGAAAATTCGATTCGAAGAAAATAACCTTACTACAGCTCAGCCGATTCAGAGCTGTAAAAATCCAAAATCTGCAATTGTGCTCCGATTGGGTTTCTTGATACCTCAAATGATAGGTCTCGGGACTTGTAATTGTTAAGCCAAACCGCATTTAAATTGGTTGATTATTTCCATACATTTCACAGAAAAATCGATTCGAAGAAATCACCTTACTACAGCTCAGCCGATTCAGAGCTGTAAAAATCCAAAATCTGCAATTGTGCTCCGATTGGGTTTCTTGATACCTCAAATGATAGGTCTCGGGACTTGTAATTGTTAAGCCAAACCGCATTTAAATTGGTTGATTATTTCCATACATTTCACAGAAAAATTGATTCGAAGAAATCACCTTACTATAGCTCAGCCGATTCAGAGTTGTAAAAATCCAAAATCTGCAATTGTGCTCAGAATGCGGTTCTTGATACCTCAAATGATAGGTCACGGGACCTGTAATTGCTATACCATACATTTCGTAGAAAATTCGATTCGAAGAAAATAACCTTACTACAGCTCAGCCGATTCAGAGCTGTAAAAATCCAAAATCTGCAATTGTGCTCCGATTGGGTTTCTTGATACCTCAAATGATAGGTCTCGGGACTTGTAATTGTTAAGCCAAACCGCATTTAAATTGGTTGATTATTTCCATACATTTCACAGAAAAATCGATTCGAAGAAATCACCTTACTACAGCTCAGCCGATTCAGAGCTGTAAAAATCCAAAATCTGCAATTGTGCTCCGATTGGGTTTCTTGATACCTCAAATGATAGGTCTCGGGACTTGTAATTGTTAAGCCAAACCGCATTTAAATTGGTTGATTATTTCCATACATTTCACAGAAAAATTGATTCGAAGAAATCACCTTACTATAGCTCAGCCGATTCAGAGTTGTAAAAATCCAAAATCTGCAATTGTGCTCAGAATGCGGTTCTTGATACCTAAAATAATAGGTCACGGGACCTGTAATTGCTATACCATACATTTCGTAGAAAATTCGATTCGAAGAAAATAACCTTACTACAGCTCAGCCGATTCAGAGCTGTAAAAATCCAAAATCTGCAATTGTGCTCCGATTGGGTTTCTTGATACCTCAAATGATAGGTCTCGGGACTTGTAATTGTTAAGCCAAACCGCATTTAAATTGGTTGATTATTTCCATACATTTCACAGAAAAATCGATTCGAAGAAATCACCTTACTACAGCTCAGCCGATTCAGAGCTGTAAAAATCCAAAATCTGCAATTGTGCTCCGATTGGGTTTCTTGATACCTCAAATGATAGGTCTCGGGACTTGTAATTGTTAAGCCAAACCGCATTTAAATTGGTTGATTATTTCCATACATTTCACAGAAAAATTGATTCGAAGAAATCACCTTACTATAGCTCAGCCGATTCAGAGTTGTAAAAATCCAAAATCTGCAATTGTGCTCAGAATGCGGTTCTTGATACCTCAAATGATAGGTCACGGGACCTGTAATTGCTATACCATACATTTCGTAGAAAATTCGATTCGAAGAAAATAACCTTACTACAGCTCAGCCGATTCAGAGCTGTAAAAATCCAAAATCTGCAATTGTGCTCCGATTGGGTTTCTTGATACCTCAAATGATAGGTCTCGGGACTTGTAATTGTTAAGCCAAACCGCATTTAAATTGGTTGATTATTTCCATACATTTCACAGAAAAATCGATTCGAAGAAATCACCTTACTACAGCTCAGCCGATTCAGAGCTGTAAAAATCCAAAATCTGCAATTGTGCTCCGATTGGGTTTCTTGATACCTCAAATGATAGGTCTCGGGACTTGTAATTGTTAAGCCAAACCGCATTTAAATTGGTTGATTATTTCCATACATTTCACAGAAAAATTGATTCGAAGAAATCACCTTACTATAGCTCAGCCGATTCAGAGTTGTAAAAATCCAAAATCTGCAATTGTGCTCAGAATGCGGTTCTTGATACCTCAAATGATAGGTCACGGGACCTGTAATTGCTATACCATACATTTCGTAGAAAATTCGATTCGAAGAAAATAACCTTACTACAGCTCAGCCGATTCAGAGCTGTAAAAATCCAAAATCTGCAATTGTGCTCCGATTGGGTTTCTTGATACCTCAAATGATAGGTCTCGGGACTTGTAATTGTTAAGCCAAACCGCATTTAAATTGGTTGATTATTTCCATACATTTCACAGAAAAATCGATTCGAAGAAATCACCTTACTACAGCTCAGCCGATTCAGAGCTGTAAAAATCCAAAATCTGCAATTGTGCTCCGATTGGGTTTCTTGATACCTCAAATGATAGGTCTCGGGACTTGTAATTGTTAAGCCAAACCGCATTTAAATTGGTTGATTATTTCCATACATTTCACAGAAAAATTGATTCGAAGAAATCACCTTACTATAGCTCAGCCGATTCAGAGTTGTAAAAATCCAAAATCTGCAATTGTGCTCAGAATGCGGTTCTTGATACCTCAAATGATAGGTCACGGGACCTGTAATTGCTATACCATACATTTCGTAGAAAATTCGATTCGAAGAAAATAACCTTACTACAGCTCAGCCGATTCAGAGCTGTAAAAATCCAAAATCTGCAATTGTGCTCCGATTGGGTTTCTTGATACCTCAAATGATAGGTCTCGGGACTTGTAATTGTTAAGCCAAACCGCATTTAAATTGGTTGATTATTTCCATACATTTCACAGAAAAATTGATTCGAAGAAATCACCTTACTATAGCTCAGCCGATTCAGAGTTGTAAAAATCCAAAATCTGCAATTGTGCTCAGAATGCGGTTCTTGATACCTCAAATGATAGGTCTCGGGACTTGTAATTGTTAAGCCAAACCGCATTTAAATTGGTTGATTATTTCCATACATTTCACAGAAAAATCGATTCGAAGAAATCACCTTACTACAGCTCAGCCGATTCAGAGTTGTAAAAATCCAAAATCTGCAATTGTGCTCAGAATGCGGTTCTTGATACCTCAAATGATAGGTCACGGGACCTGTAATTGCTATACCATACATTTCGTAGAAAATTCGATTCGAAGAAAATAACCTTACTACAGCTCAGCCGATTCAGAGCTGTAAAAATATAAAATCTGCAATTGTGCTCCGATTGGGTTTCTTGATACCTCAAATGATAGGTCTCGGGACTTGTAATTGTTAAGCCAAACCGCATTTAAATTGGTTGATTATTTCCATACATTTCACAGAAAAATCGATTCGAAGAAATCACCTTACTACAGCTCAGCCGATTCAGAGTTGTAAAAATCCAAAATCTGCAATTGTGCTCAGAATGCGGTTCTTGATACCTCAAATGATAGGTCACGGGACCTGTAATTGCTATACCATACATTTCGTAGAAAATTCGATTCGAAGAAAATAACCTTACTACAGCTCAGCCGATTCAGAGCTGTAAAAATCCAAAATCTGCAATTGTGCTCCGATTGGGTTTCTTGATACCTCAAATGATAGGTCTCGGGACTTGTAATTGTTAAGCCAAACCGCATTTAAATTGGTTGATTATTTCCATACATTTCACAGAAAAATCGATTCGAAGAAATCACCTTACTATAGCTCAGCCGATTCAGAGCTGTAAAAATCCAAAATCTGCAATTGTGCTCCGATTGGGTTTCTTGATACCTCAAATGATAGGTCTCGGGACTTGTAATTGTTAAGCCAAACCGCATTTAAATTGGTTGATTATTTCCATACATTTCACAGAAAAATCGATTCGAAGAAATCACCTTACTACAGCTCAGCCGATTCAGAGCTGTAAAAATCCAAAATCTGCAATTGTGCTCAGAATGCGGTTCTTGATACCTCAAATGATAGGTCACGGGACCTGTAATTGCTATACCATACATTTCGTAGAAAATTCGATTCGAAGAAAATAACCTTACTACAGCTCAGCCGATTCAGAGCTGTAAAAATCCAAAATCTGCAATTGTGCTCCGATTGGGTTTCTTGATACCTCAAATGATAGGTCTCGGGACTTGTAATTGTTAAGCCAAACCGCATTTAAATTGGTTGATTATTTCCATACATTTCACAGAAAAATTGATTCGAAGAAATCACCTTACTATAGCTCAGCCGATTCAGAGTTGTAAAAATCCAAAATCTGCAATTGTGCTCAGAATGCGGTTCTTGATACCTAAAATAATAGGTCACGGGACCTGTAATTGCTATACCATACATTTCGTAGAAAATTCGATTCGAAGAAAATAACCTTACTACAGCTCAGCCGATTCAGAGCTGTAAAAATCCAAAATCTGCAATTGTGCTCCGATTGGGTTTCTTGATACCTCAAATGATAGGTCTCGGGACTTGTAATTGTTAAGCCAAACCGCATTTAAATTGGTTGATTATTTCCATACATTTCACAGAAAAATCGATTCGAAGAAATCACCTTACTAAAGCTCAGCCGATTCAGAGCTGTAAAAATCCAAAATCTGCAATTGTGCTCCGATTGGGTTTCTTGATACCTCAAATGATAGGTCTCGGGACTTGTAATTGTTAAGCCAAACCGCATTTAAATTGGTTGATTATTTCCATACATTTCACAGAAAAATTGATTCGAAGAAATCACCTTACTATAGCTCAGCCGATTCAGAGTTGTAAAAATCCAAAATCTGCAATTGTGCTCAGAATGCGGTTCTTG
The DNA here is from genome assembly GCA_958295665.1 of Tipula vernalis. Classification (NCBI taxonomy): domain Eukaryota; kingdom Metazoa; phylum Arthropoda; class Insecta; order Diptera; family Tipulidae; genus Tipula; species Tipula vernalis. The sequence continues at coordinate 45,734,250 of OY282560.1, forward strand.
ATACCTCAAATGATAGGTCACGGGACCTGTAATTGCTATACCATACATTTCGTGGAAAATTCGATTCGAAGAAAATAACCTTACTACAGCTCAGCCGATTCAGAGCTGTAAAAATCCAAAATCTGCAATTGTGCTCCGATTGGGTTTCTTGATACCTCAAATGATAGGTCTCGGGACTTGTAATTGTTAAGCCAAACCGCATTTAAATTGGTTGATTATTTCCATACATTTCACAGAAAAATTGATTCGAAGAAATCACCTTACTATAGCTCAGCCGATTCAGAGCTGTAAAAATCCAAAATCTGCAATTGTGCTCCGATTGGGTTTCTTGATACCTCAAATGATAGGTCTCGGGACTTGTAATTGTTAAGCCAAACCGCATTTAAATTGGTTGATTATTTCCATACATTTCACAGAAAAATCGATTCGAAGAAATCACCTTACTATAGCTCAGCCGATTCAGAGTTGTAAAAATCCAAAATCTGCAATTGTGCTCAGAATGCGGTTCTTGATACCTCAAATGATAGGTCACGGGACCTGTAATTGCTATACCATACATTTCGTAGAAAATTCGATTCGAAGAAAATAACCTTACTACAGCTCAGCCGATTCAGAGCTGTAAAAATCCAAAATCTGCAATTGTGCTCCGATTGGGTTTCTTGATACCTCAAATGATAGGTCTCGGGACTTGTAATTGTTAAGCCAAACCGCATTTAAATTGGTTGATTATTTCCATACATTTCACAGAAAAATTGATTCGAAGAAATCACCTTACTATAGCTCAGCCGATTCAGAGTTGTAAAAATCCAAAATCTGCAATTGTGCTCAGAATGCGGTTCTTGATACCTAAAATAATAGGTCACGGGACCTGTAATTGCTATACCATACATTTCGTAGAAAATTCGATTCGAAGAAAATAACCTTACTACAGCTCAGCCGATTCAGAGCTGTAAAAATCCAAAATCTGCAATTGTGCTCCGATTGGGTTTCTTGATACCTCAAATGATAGGTCTCGGGACTTGTAATTGTTAAGCCAAACCGCATTTAAATTGGTTGATTATTTCCATACATTTCACAGAAAAATCGATTCGAAGAAATCACCTTACTATAGCTCAGCCGATTCAGAGTTGTAAAAATCCAAAATCTGCAATTGTGCTCAGAATGCGGTTCTTGATACCTCAAATGATAGGTCACGGGACCTGTAATTGCTATACCATACATTTCGTAGAAAATTCGATTCGAAGAAAATAACCTTACTACATACAGCTCAGCCGATTCAGAGCTGTAAAAATCCAAAATCTGCAATTGTGCTCCGATTGGGTTTCTTGATACCTCAAATGATAGGTCTCGGGACTTGTAATTGTTAAGCCAAACCGCATTTAAATTGGTTGATTATTTCCATACATTTCACAGAAAAATTGATTCGAAGAAATCACCTTACTATAGCTCAGCCGATTCAGAGTTGTAAAAATCCAAAATCTGCAATTGTGCTCAGAATGCGGTTCTTGATACCTCAAATGATAGGTCACGGGACCTGTAATTGCTATACCATACATTTCGTAGAAAATTCGATTCGAAGAAAATAACCTTACTACAGCTCAGCCGATTCAGAGCTGTAAAAATCCAAAATCTGCAATTGTGCTCCGATTGGGTTTCTTGATACCTCAAATGATAGGTCTCGGGACTTGTAATTGTTAAGCCAAACCGCATTTAAATTTGTTGATTATTTCCATACATTTCACAGAAAAATTGATTCGAAGAAATCACCTTACTATAGCTCAGCCGATTCAGAGCTGTAAAAATCCAAAATCTGCAATTGTGCTCCGATTGGGTTTCTTGATACCTCAAATGATAGGTCTCGGGACTTGTAATTGTTAAGCCAAACCGCATTTAAATTGGTTGATTATTTCCATACATTTCACAGAAAAATTGATTCGAAGAAATCACCTTACTATAGCTCAGCCGATTCAGAGTTGTAAAAATCCAAAATCTGCAATTGTGCTCAGAATGCGGTTCTTGATACCTAAAATAATAGGTCACGGGACCTGTAATTGCTATACCATACATTTCGTAGAAAATTCGATTCGAAGAAAATAACCTTACTACAGCTCAGCCGATTCAGAGCTGTAAAAATCCAAAATCTGCAATTGTGCTCCGATTGGGTTTCTTGATACCTCAAATGATAGGTCTCGGGACTTGTAATTGTTAAGCCAAACCGCATTTAAATTGGTTGATTATTTCCATACATTTCACAGAAAAATCGATTCGAAGAAATCACCTTACTACAGCTCAGCCGATTCAGAGTTGTAAAAATCCAAAATCTGCAATTGTGCTCAGAATGCGGTTCTTGATACCTCAAATGATAGGTCACGGGACCTGTAATTGCTATACCATACATTTCGTAGAAAATTCGATTCGAAGAAAATAACCTTACTACAGCTCAGCCGATTCAGAGCTGTAAAAATCCAAAATCTGCAATTGTGCTCCGATTGGGTTTCTTGATACCTCAAATGATAGGTCTCGGGACTTGTAATTGTTAAGCCAAACCGCATTTAAATTTGTTGATTATTTCCATACATTTCACAGAAAAATTGATTCAAAGAAATCACCTTACTATAGCTCAGCCGATTCAGAGCTGTAAAAATCCAAAATCTGCAATTGTGCTCCGATTGGGTTTCTTGATACCTCAAATGATAGGTCTCGGGACTTGTAATTGTTAAGCCAAACCGCATTTAAATTGGTTGATTATTTCCATACATTTCACAGAAAAATTGATTCGAAGAAATCACCTTACTATAGCTCAGCCGATTCAGAGTTGTAAAAATCCAAAATCTGCAATTGTGCTCAGAATGCGGTTCTTGATACCTCAAATGATAGGTCACGGGACCTGTAATTGCTATACCATACATTTCGTAGAAAATTCGATTCGAAGAAAATAACCTTACTACAGCTCAGCCGATTCAGAGCTGTAAAAATCCAAAATCTGCAATTGTGCTCCGATTGGGTTTCTTGATACCTCAAATGATAGGTCTCGGGACTTGTAATTGTTAAGCCAAACCGCATTTAAATTGGTTGATTATTTCCATACATTTCACAGAAAAATTGATTCGAAGAAATCACCTTACTATAGCTCAGCCGATTCAGAGTTGTAAAAATCCAAAATCTGCAATTGTGCTCAGAATGCGGTTCTTGATACCTAAAATAATAGGTCACGGGACCTGTAATTGCTATACCATACATTTCGTAGAAAATTCGATTCGAAGAAAATAACCTTACTACAGCTCAGCCGATTCAGAGCTGTAAAAATCCAAAATCTGCAATTGTGCTCCGATTGGGTTTCTTGATACCTCAAATGATAGGTCTCGGGACTTGTAATTGTTAAGCCAAACCGCATTTAAATTGGTTGATTATTTCCATACATTTCACAGAAAAATCGATTCGAAGAAATCACCTTACTACAGCTCAGCCGATTCAGAGCTGTAAAAATCCAAAATCTGCAATTGTGCTCAGAATGCGGTTCTTGATACCTCAAATGATAGGTCTCGGGACTTGTAATTGTTAAGCCAAACCGCATTTAAATTGGTTGATTATTTCCATACATTTCACAGAAAAATTGATTCGAAGAAATCACCTTACTATAGCTCAGCCGATTCAGAGTTGTAAAAATCCAAAATCTGCAATTGTGCTCAGAATGCGGTTCTTGATACCTAAAATAATAGGTCACGGGACCTGTAATTGCTATACCATACATTTCGTAGAAAATTCGATTCGAAGAAAATAACCTTACTACAGCTCAGCCGATTCAGAGCTGTAAAAATCCAAAATCTGCAATTGTGCTCCGATTGGGTTTCTTGATACCTCAAATGATAGGTCTCGGGACTTGTAATTGTTAAGCCAAACCGCATTTAAATTGGTTGATTATTTCCATACATTTCACAGAAAAATCGATTCGAAGAAATCACCTTACTACAGCTCAGCCGATTCAGAGCTGTAAAAATCCAAAATCTGCAATTGTGCTCAGAATGCGGTTCTTGATACCTCAAATGATAGGTCTCGGGACTTGTAATTGTTAAGCCAAACCGCATTTAAATTGGTTGATTATTTCCATACATTTCACAGAAAAATTGATTCGAAGAAATCACCTTACTATAGCTCAGCCGATTCAGAGTTGTAAAAATCCAAAATCTGCAATTGTGCTCAGAATGCGGTTCTTGATACCTAAAATAATAGGTCACGGGACCTGTAATTGCTATACCATACATTTCGTAGAAAATTCGATTCGAAGAAAATAACCTTACTACAGCTCAGCCGATTCAGAGCTGTAAAAATCCAAAATCTGCAATTGTGCTCCGATTGGGTTTCTTGATACCTCAAATGATAGGTCTCGGGACTTGTAATTGTTAAGCCAAACCGCATTTAAATTGGTTGATTATTTCCATACATTTCACAGAAAAATCGATTCGAAGAAATCACCTTACTACAGCTCAGCCGATTCAGAGCTGTAAAAATCCAAAATCTGCAATTGTGCTCCGATTGGGTTTCTTGATACCTCAAATGATAGGTCTCGGGACTTGTAATTGTTAAGCCAAACCGCATTTAAATTGGTTGATTATTTCCATACATTTCACAGAAAAATTGATTCGAAGAAATCACCTTACTATAGCTCAGCCGATTCAGAGCTGTAAAAATCCAAAATCTGCAATTGTGCTCCGATTGGGTTTCTTGATACCTCAAATGATAGGTCTCGGGACTTGTAATTGTTAAGCCAAACCGCATTTAAATTGGTTGATTATTTCCATACATTTCACAGAAAAATTGATTCGAAGAAATCACCTTACTATAGCTCAGCCGATTCAGAGTTGTAAAAATCCAAAATCTGCAATTGTGCTCAGAATGCGGTTCTTGATACCTAAAATAATAGGTCACGGGACCTGTAATTGCTATACCATACATTTCGTAGAAAATTCGATTCGAAGAAAATAACCTTACTACAGCTCAGCCGATTCAGAGCTGTAAAAATCCAAAATCTGCAATTGTGCTCCGATTGGGTTTCTTGATACCTCAAATGATAGGTCTCGGGACTTGTAATTGTTAAGCCAAACCGCATTTAAATTGGTTGATTATTTCCATACATTTCACAGAAAAATCGATTCGAAGAAATCACCTTACTACAGCTCAGCCGATTCAGAGCTGTAAAAATCCAAAATCTGCAATTGTGCTCCGATTGGGTTTCTTGATACCTCAAATGATAGGTCTCGGGACTTGTAATTGTTAAGCCAAACCGCATTTAAATTGGTTGATTATTTCCATACATTTCACAGAAAAATTGATTCGAAGAAATCACCTTACTATAGCTCAGCCGATTCAGAGTTGTAAAAATCCAAAATCTGCAATTGTGCTCAGAATGCGGTTCTTGATACCTAAAATAATAGGTCACGGGACCTGTAATTGCTATACCATACATTTCGTAGAAAATTCGATTCGAAGAAAATAACCTTACTACAGCTCAGCCGATTCAGAGCTGTAAAAATCCAAAATCTGCAATTGTGCTCCGATTGGGTTTCTTGATACCTCAAATGATAGGTCTCGGGACTTGTAATTGTTAAGCCAAACCGCATTTAAATTGGTTGATTATTTCCATACATTTCACAGAAAAATCGATTCGAAGAAATCACCTTACTACAGCTCAGCCGATTCAGAGCTGTAAAAATCCAAAATCTGCAATTGTGCTCCGATTGGGTTTCTTGATACCTCAAATGATAGGTCTCGGGACTTGTAATTGTTAAGCCAAACCGCATTTAAATTGGTTGATTATTTCCATACATTTCACAGAAAAATTGATTCGAAGAAATCACCTTACTATAGCTCAGCCGATTCAGAGCTGTAAAAATCCAAAATCTGCAATTGTGCTCCGATTGGGTTTCTTGATACCTCAAATGATAGGTCTCGGGACTTGTAATTGTTAAGCCAAACCGCATTTAAATTGGTTGATTATTTCCATACATTTCACAGAAAAATTGATTCGAAGAAATCACCTTACTATAGCTCAGCCGATTCAGAGTTGTAAAAATCCAAAATCTGCAATTGTGCTCAGAATGCGGTTCTTGATACCTAAAATAATAGGTCTCGGGACCTGTAATTGCTATACCATACATTTCGTAGAAAATTCGATTCGAAGAAAATAACCTTACTACAGCTCAGCCGATTCAGAGCTGTAAAAATCCAAAATCTGCAATTGTGCTCCGATTGGGTTTCTTGATACCTCAAATGATAGGTCTCGGGACTTGTAATTGTTAAGCCAAACCGCATTTAAATTTGTTGATTATTTCCATACATTTCACAGAAAAATTGATTCGAAGAAATCACCTTACTATAGCTCAGCCGATTCAGAGCTGTAAAAATCCAAAATCTGCAATTGTGCTCCGATTGGGTTTCTTGATACCTCAAATGATAGGTCTCGGGACTTGTAATTGTTAAGCCAAACCGCATTTAAATTGGTTGATTATTTCCATACATTTCACAGAAAAATTGATTCGAAGAAATCACCTTACTATAGCTCAGCCGATTCAGAGTTGTAAAAATCCAAAATCTGCAATTGTGCTCAGAATGCGGTTCTTGATACCTAAAATAATAGGTCACGGGACCTGTAATTGCTATACCATACATTTCGTAGAAAATTCGATTCGAAGAAAATAACCTTACTACAGCTCAGCCGATTCAGAGCTGTAAAAATCCAAAATCTGCAATTGTGCTCCGATTGGGTTTCTTGATACCTCAAATGATAGGTCTCGGGACTTGTAATTGTTAAGCCAAACCGCATTTAAATTGGTTGATTATTTCCATACATTTCACAGAAAAATTGATTCGAAGAAATCACCTTACTATAGCTCAGCCGATTCAGAGTTGTAAAAATCCAAAATCTGCAATTGTGCTCAGAATGCGGTTCTTGATACCTAAAATAATAGGTCACGGGACCTGTAATTGCTATACCATACATTTCGTAGAAAATTCGATTCGAAGAAAATAACCTTACTACAGCTCAGCCGATTCAGAGCTGTAAAAATCCAAAATCTGCAATTGTGCTCCGATTGGGTTTCTTGATACCTCAAATGATAGGTCTCGGGACTTGTAATTGTTAAGCCAAACCGCATTTAAATTGGTTGATTATTTCCATACATTTCACAGAAAAATCGATTCGAAGAAATCACCTTACTACAGCTCAGCCGATTCAGAGCTGTAAAAATCCAAAATCTGCAATTGTGCTCCGATTGGGTTTCTTGATACCTCAAATGATAGGTCTCGGGACTTGTAATTGTTAAGCCAAACCGCATTTAAATTGGTTGATTATTTCCATACATTTCACAGAGAAATTGATTCGAAGAAATCACCTTACTATAGCTCAGCCGATTCAGAGTTGTAAAAATCCAAAATCTGCAATTGTGCTCAGAATGCGGTTCTTGATACCTCAAATGATAGGTCACGGGACCTGTAATTGCTATACCATACATTTCGTAGAAAATTCGATTCGAAGAAAATAACCTTACTACAGCTCAGCCGATTCAGAGCTGTAAAAATCCAAAATCTGCAATTGTGCTCCGATTGGGTTTCTTGATACCTCAAATGATAGGTCTCGGGACTTGTAATTGTTAAGCCAAACCGCATTTAAATTGGTTGATTATTTCCATACATTTCACAGAAAAATTGATTCGAAGAAATCACCTTACTATAGCTCAGCCGATTCAGAGTTGTAAAAATCCAAAATCTGCAATTGTGCTCAGAATGCGGTTCTTGATACCTAAAATAATAGGTCACGGGACCTGTAATTGCTATACCATACATTTCGTAGAAAATTCGATTCGAAGAAAATAACCTTACTACAGCTCAGCCGATTCAGAGCTGTAAAAATCCAAAATCTGCAATTGTGCTCCGATTGGGTTTCTTGATACCTCAAATGATAGGTCTCGGGACTTGTAATTGTTAAGCCAAACCGCATTTAAATTGGTTGATTATTTCCATACATTTCACAGAAAAATTGATTCGAAGAAATCACCTTACTATAGCTCAGCCGATTCAGAGTTGTAAAAATCCAAAATCTGCAATTGTGCTCAGAATGCGGTTCTTGATACCTAAAATAATAGGTCACGGGACCTGTAATTGCTATACCATACATTTCGTAGAAAATTCGATTCGAAGAAAATAACCTTACTACAGCTCAGCCGATTCAGAGCTGTAAAAATCCAAAATCTGCAATTGTGCTCCGATTGGGTTTCTTGATACCTCAAATGATAGGTCTCGGGACTTGTAATTGTTAAGCCAAACCGCATTTAAATTGGTTGATTATTTCCATACATTTCACAGAAAAATCGATTCGAAGAAATCACCTTACTACAGCTCAGCCGATTCAGAGCTGTAAAAATCCAAAATCTGCAATTGTGCTCCGATTGGGTTTCTTGATACCTCAAATGATAGGTCTCGGGACTTGTAATTGTTAAGCCAAACCGCATTTAAATTGGTTGATTATTTCCATACATTTCACAGAGAAATTGATTCGAAGAAATCACCTTACTATAGCTCAGCCGATTCAGAGTTGTAAAAATCCAAAATCTGCAATTGTGCTCAGAATGCGGTTCTTGATACCTCAAATGATAGGTCACGGGACCTGTAATTGCTATACCATACATTTCGTAGAAAATTCGATTCGAAGAAAATAACCTTACTACAGCTCAGCCGATTCAGAGCTGTAAAAATCCAAAATCTGCAATTGTGCTCCGATTGGGTTTCTTGATACCTCAAATGATAGGTCTCGGGACTTGTAATTGTTAAGCCAAACCGCATTTAAATTGGTTGATTATTTCCATACATTTCACAGAAAAATTGATTCGAAGAAATCACCTTACTATAGCTCAGCCGATTCAGAGCTGTAAAAATCCAAAATCTGCAATTGTGCTCCGATTGGGTTTCTTGATACCTCAAATGATAGGTCTCGGGACTTGTAATTGTTAAGCCAAACCGCATTTAAATTGGTTGATTATTTCCATACATTTCACAGAAAAATCGATTCGAAGAAATCACCTTACTATAGCTCAGCCGATTCAGAGTTGTAAAAATCCAAAATCTGCAATTGTGCTCAGAATGCGGTTCTTGATACCTCAAATGATAGGTCACGGGACCTGTAATTGCTATACCATACATTTCGTAGAAAATTCGATTCGAAGAAAATAACCTTACTACAGCTCAGCCGATTCAGAGCTGTAAAAATCCAAAATCTGCAATTGTGCTCCGATTGGGTTTCTTGATACCTCAAATGATAGGTCTCGGGACTTGTAATTGTTAAGCCAAACCGCATTTAAATTGGTTGATTATTTCCATACATTTCACAGAAAAATTGATTCGAAGAAATCACCTTACTATAGCTCAGCCGATTCAGAGTTGTAAAAATCCAAAATCTGCAATTGTGCTCAGAATGCGGTTCTTGATACCAAAAATAATAGGTCACGGGACCTGTAATTGCTATACCATACATTTCGTAGAAAATTCGATTCGAAGAAAATAACCTTACTACAGCTCAGCCGATTCAGAGCTGTAAAAATCCAAAATCTGCAATTGTGCTCCGATTGGGTTTCTTGATACCTCAAATGATAGGTCTCGGGACTTGTAATTGTTAAGCCAAACCGCATTTAAATTGGTTGATTATTTCCATACATTTCACAGAAAAATTGATTCGAAGAAATCACCTTACTATAGCTCAGCCGATTCAGAGTTGTAAAAATCCAAAATCTGCAATTGTGCTCAGAATGCGGTTCTTGATACCTAAAATAATAGGTCACGGGACCTGTAATTGCTATACCATACATTTCGTAGAAAATTCGATTCGAAGAAAATAACCTTACTACAGCTCAGCCGATTCAGAGCTGTAAAAATCCAAAATCTGCAATTGTGCTCCGATTGGGTTTCTTGATACCTCAAATGATAGGTCTCGGGACTTGTAATTGTTAAGCCAAACCGCATTTAAATTGGTTGATTATTTCCATACATTTCACAGAAAAATCGATTCGAAGAAATCACCTTACTACAGCTCAGCCGATTCAGAGCTGTAAAAATCCAAAATCTGCAATTGTGCTCCGATTGGGTTTCTTGATACCTCAAATGATAGGTCTCGGGACTTGTAATTGTTAAGCCAAACCGCATTTAAATTGGTTGATTATTTCCATACATTTCACAGAAAAATTGATTCGAAGAAATCACCTTACTATAGCTCAGCCGATTCAGAGTTGTAAAAATCCAAAATCTGCAATTGTGCTCAGAATGCGGTTCTTGATACCTCAAATGATAGGTCACGGGACCTGTAATTGCTATACCATACATTTCGTAGAAAATTCGATTCGAAGAAAATAACCTTACTACAGCTCAGCCGATTCAGAGCTGTAAAAATCCAAAATCTGCAATTGTGCTCCGATTGGGTTTCTTGATACCTCAAATGATAGGTCTCGGGACTTGTAATTGTTAAGCCAAACCGCATTTAAATTGGTTGATTATTTCCATACATTTCACAGAAAAATTGATTCGAAGAAATCACCTTACTATAGCTCAACCGATTCAGAGTTGTAAAAATCCAAAATCTGCAATTGTGCTCAGAATGCGGTTCTTGATACCTAAAATAATAGGTCACGGGACCTGTAATTGCTATACCATACATTTCGTAGAAAATTCGATTCGAAGAAAATAACCTTACTACAGCTCAGCCGATTCAGAGCTGTAAAAATCCAAAATCTGCAATTGTGCTCCGATTGGGTTTCTTGATACCTCAAATGATAGGTCTCGGGACTTGTAATTGTTAAGCCAAACCGCATTTAAATTGGTTGATTATTTCCATACATTTCACAGAAAAATTGATTCGAAGAAATCACCTTACTACAGCTCAGCCGATTCAGAGCTGTAAAAATCCAAAATCTGCAATTGTGCTCAGAATGCGGTTCTTGATACCTCAAATGATAGGTCACGGGACCTGTAATTGCTATACCATACATTTCGTAGAAAATTCGATTCGAAGAAAATAACTTTACTACAGCTCAGCCGATTCAGAGCTGTAAAAATCCAAAATCTGCAATTGTGCTCCGATTGGGTTTCTTGATACCTCAAATGATAGGTCTCGGGACTTGTAATTGTTAAGCCAAACCGCATTTAAATTGGTTGATTATTTCCATACATTTCACAGAAAAATTGATTCAAAGAAATCACCTTACTATAGCTCAGCCGATTCAGAGCTGTAAAAATCCAAAATCTGCAATTGTGCTCAGAATGCGGTTCTTGATACCTCAAATGATAGGTCACGGGACCTGTAATTGCTATACCATACATTTCGTAGAAAATTCGATTCGAAGAAAATAACTTTACTACAGCTCAGCCGATTCAGAGCTGTAAAAATCCAAAATCTGCAATTGTGCTCCGATTGGGTTTCTTGATACCTCAAATGATAGGTCTCGGGACTTGTAATTGTTAAGCCAAACCGCATTTAAATTGGTTGATTATTTCCATACATTTCACAGAAAAATTGATTCAAAGAAATCACCTTACTATAGCTCAGCCGATTCAGAGCTGTAAAAATCCAAAATCTGCAATTGTGCTCCGATTGGGTTTCTTGATACCTCAAATGATAGGTCTCGGGACTTGTAATTGTTAAGCCAAACCGCATTTAAATTGGTTGATTATTTCCATACATTTCACAGAAAAATCGATTCGAAGAAATCACCTTACTATAGCTCAGCCGATTCAGAGTTGTAAAAATCCAAAATCTGCAATTGTGCTCAGAATGCGGTTCTTGATACCTCAAATGATAGGTCACGGGCCCTGTAATTGCTATACCATACATTTCGTAGAAAATTCGATTCGAAGAAAATAACCTTACTACATACAGCTCAGCCGATTCAGAGCTGTAAAAATCCAAAATCTGCAATTGTGCTCCGATTGGGTTTCTTGATACCTCAAATGATAGGTCTCGGGACTTGTAATTGTTAAGCCAAACCGCATTTAAATTGGTTGATTATTTCCATACATTTCACAGAAAAATTGATTCGAAGAAATCACCTTACTATAGCTCAGCCGATTCAGAGTTGTAAAAATCCAAAATCTGCAATTGTGCTCAGAATGCGGTTCTTGATACCTCAAATGATAGGTCACGGGACCTGTAATTGCTATACCATACATTTCGTAGAAAATTCGATTCGAAGAAAATAACCTTTCTACAGCTCAGCCGATTCAGAGCTGTAAAAATCCAAAATCTGCAATTGTGCTCCGATTGGGTTTCTTGATACCTCAAATGATAGGTCTCGGGACTTGTAATTGTTAAGCCAAACCGCATTTAAATTTGTTGATTATTTCCATACATTTCACAGAAAAATTGATTCGAAGAAATCACCTTACTATAGCTCAGCCGATTCAGAGCTGTAAAAATCCAAAATCTGCAATTGTGCTCCGATTGGGTTTCTTGATACCTCAAATGATAGGTCTCGGGACTTGTAATTGTTAAGCCAAACCGCATTTAAATTGGTTGATTATTTCCATACATTTCACAGAAAAATTGATTCAAAGAAATCACCTTACTATAGCTCAGCCGATTCAGAGCTGTAAAAATCCAAAATCTGCAATTGTGCTCAGAATGCGGTTCTTGATACCTCAAATGATAGGTCACGGGACCTGTAATTGCTATACCATACATTTCGTAGAAAATTCGATTCGAAGAAAATAACTTTACTACAGCTCAGCCGATTCAGAGCTGTAAAAATCCAAAATCTGCAATTGTGCTCCGATTGGGTTTCTTGATACCTCAAATGATAGGTCTCGGGACTTGTAATTGTTAAGCCAAACCGCATTTAAATTGGTTGATTATTTCCATACATTTCACAGAAAAATTGATTCAAAGAAATCACCTTACTATAGCTCAGCCGATTCAGAGCTGTAAAAATCCAAAATCTGCAATTGTGCTCCGATTGGGTTTCTTGATACCTCAAATGATAGGTCTCGGGACTTGTAATTGTTAAGCCAAACCGCATTTAAATTGGTTGATTATTTCCATACATTTCACAGAAAAATCGATTCGAAGAAATCACCTTACTATAGCTCAGCCGATTCAGAGTTGTAAAAATCCAAAATCTGCAATTGTGCTCAGAATGCGGTTCTTGATACCTCAAATGATAGGTCACGGGCCCTGTAATTGCTATACCATACATTTCGTAGAAAATTCGATTCGAAGAAAATAACCTTACTACATACAGCTCAGCCGATTCAGAGCTGTAAAAATCCAAAATCTGCAATTGTGCTCCGATTGGGTTTCTTGATACCTCAAATGATAGGTCTCGGGACTTGTAATTGTTAAGCCAAACCGCATTTAAATTGGTTGATTATTTCCATACATTTCACAGAAAAATTGATTCGAAGAAATCACCTTACTATAGCTCAGCCGATTCAGAGTTGTAAAAATCCAAAATCTGCAATTGTGCTCAGAATGCGGTTCTTGATACCTCAAATGATAGGTCACGGGACCTGTAATTGCTATACCATACATTTCGTAGAAAATTCGATTCGAAGAAAATAACCTTTCTACAGCTCAGCCGATTCAGAGCTGTAAAAATCCAAAATCTGCAATTGTGCTCCGATTGGGTTTCTTGATACCTCAAATGATAGGTCTCGGGACTTGTAATTGTTAAGCCAAACCGCATTTAAATTGGTTGATTATTTCCATACATTTCACAGAAAAATTGATTCGAAGAAATCACCTTACTATAGCTCAGCCGATTCAGAGTTGTAAAAATCCAAAATCTGCAATTGTGCTCAGAATGCGGTTCTTGATACCTAAAATAATAGGTCACGGGACCTGTAATTGCTATACCATACATTTCGTAGAAAATTCGATTCGAAGAAAATAACCTTACTACAGCTCAGCCGATTCAGAGCTGTAAAAATCCAAAATCTGCAATTGTGCTCCGATTGGGTTTCTTGATACCTCAAATGATAGGTCTCGGGACTTGTAATTGTTAAGCCAAACCGCATTTAAATTGGTTGATTATTTCCATACATTTCACAGAAAAATCGATTCGAAGAAATCACCTTACTACAGCTCAGCCGATTCAGAGCTGTAAAAATCCAAAATCTGCAATTGTGCTCCGATTGGGTTTCTTGATACCTCAAATGATAGGTCTCGGGACTTGTAATTGTTAAGCCAAACCGCATTTAAATTTGTTGATTATTTCCATACATTTCACAGAAAAATTGATTCGAAGAAATCACCTTACTATAGCTCAGCCGATTCAGAGCTGTAAAAATCCAAAATCTGCAATTGTGCTCCGATTGGGTTTCTTGATACCTCAAATGATAGGTCTCGGGACTTGTAATTGTTAAGCCAAACCGCATTTAAATTGGTTGATTATTTCCATACATTTCACAGAAAAATCGATTCGAAGAAATCACCTTACTATAGCTCAGCCGATTCAGAGTTGTAAAAATCCAAAATCTGCAATTGTGCTCAGAATGCGGTTCTTGATACCTCAAATGATAGGTCACGGGACCTGTAATTGCTATACCATACATTTCGTAGAAAATTCGATTCGAAGAAAATAACCTTACTACAGCTCAGCCGATTCAGAGCTGTAAAAATCCAAAATCTGCAATTGTGCTCCGATTGGGTTTCTTGATACCTCAAATGATAGGTCTCGGGACTTGTAATTGTTAAGCCAAACCGCATTTAAATTTGTTGATTATTTCCATACATTTCACAGAAAAATTGATTCGAAGAAATCACCTTACTATAGCTCAGCCGATTCAGAGCTGTAAAAATCCAAAATCTGCAATTGTGCTCCGATTGGGTTTCTTGATACCTCAAATGATAGGTCTCGGGACTTGTAATTGTTAAGCCAAACCGCATTTAAATTGGTTGATTATTTCCATACATTTCACAGAAAAATCGATTCGAAGAAATCACCTTACTATAGCTCAGCCGATTCAGAGTTGTAAAAATCCAAAATCTGCAATTGTGCTCCGATTGGGTTTCTTGATACCTCAAATGATAGGTCTCGGGACTTGTAATTGTTAAGCCAAACCGCATTTAAATTTGTTGATTATTTCCATACATTTCACAGAAAAATTGATTCGAAGAAATCACCTTACTATAGCTCAGCCGATTCAGAGCTGTAAAAATCCAAAATCTGCAATTGTGCTCCGATTGGGTTTCTTGATACCTCAAATGATAGGTCTCGGGACTTGTAATTGTTAAGCCAAACCGCATTTAAATTGGTTGATTATTTCCATACATTTCACAGAAAAATTGATTCGAAGAAATCACCTTACTATAGCTCAGCCGATTCAGAGTTGTAAAAATCCAAAATCTGCAATTGTGCTCAGAATGCGGTTCTTGATACCTAAAATAATAGGTCACGGGACCTGTAATTGCTATACCATACATTTCGTAGAAAATTCGATTCGAAGAAAATAACCTTACTACAGCTCAGCCGATTCAGAGCTGTAAAAATCCAAAATCTGCAATTGTGCTCCGATTGGGTTTCTTGATACCTCAAATGATAGGTCTCGGGACTTGTAATTGTTAAGCCAAACCGCATTTAAATTGGTTGATTATTTCCATACATTTCACAGAAAAATCGATTCGAAGAAATCACCTTACTACAGCTCAGCCGATTCAGAGCTGTAAAAATCCAAAATCTGCAATTGTGCTCAGAATGCGGTTCTTGATACCTCAAATGATAGGTCACGGGACCTGTAATTGCTATACCATACATTTCGTAGAAAATTCGATTCGAAGAAAATAACCTTACTACAGCTCAGCCGATTCAGAGCTGTAAAAATCCAAAATCTGCAATTGTGCTCCGATTGGGTTTCTTGATACCTCAAATGATAGGTCTCGGGACTTGTAATTGTTAAGCCAAACCGCATTTAAATTGGTTGATTATTTCCATACATTTCACAGAAAAATTGATTCGAAGAAATCACCTTACTATAGCTCAGCCGATTCAGAGTTGTAAAAATCCAAAATCTGCAATTGTGCTCAGAATGCGGTTCTTGATACCTAAAATAATAGGTCACGGGACCTGTAATTGCTATACCATACATTTCGTAGAAAATTCGATTCGAAGAAAATAACCTTACTACAGCTCAGCCGATTCAGAGCTGTAAAAATCCAAAATCTGCAATTGTGCTCCGATTGGGTTTCTTGATACCTCAAATGATAGGTCTCGGGACTTGTAATTGTTAAGCCAAACCGCATTTAAATTGGTTGATTATTTCCATACATTTCACAGAAAAATCGATTCGAAGAAATCACCTTACTACAGCTCAGCCGATTCAGAGTTGTAAAAATCCAAAATCTGCAATTGTGCTCAGAATGCGGTTCTTGATACCTCAAATGATAGGTCACGGGACCTGTAATTGCTATACCATACATTTCGTAGAAAATTCGATTCGAAGAAAATAACCTTACTACAGCTCAGCCGATTCAGAGCTGTAAAAATCCAAAATCTGCAATTGTGCTCCGATTGGGTTTCTTGATACCTCAAATGATAGGTCTCGGGACTTGTAATTGTTAAGCCAAACCGCATTTAAATTGGTTGATTATTTCCATACATTTCACAGAAAAATCGATTCGAAGAAATCACCTTACTACAGCTCAGCCGATTCAGAGCTGTAAAAATCCAAAATCTGCAATTGTGCTCCGATTGGGTTTCTTGATACCTCAAATGATAGGTCTCGGGACTTGTAATTGTTAAGCCAAACCGCATTTAAATTGGTTGATTATTTCCATACATTTCACAGAAAAATCGATTCGAAGAAATCACCTTACTACAGCTCAGCCGATTCAGAGCTGTAAAAATCCAAAATCTGCAATTGTGCTCCGATTGGGTTTCTTGATACCTCAAATGATAGGTCTCGGGACTTGTAATTGTTAAGCCAAACCGCATTTAAATTGGTTGATTATTTCCATACATTTCACAGAAAAATCGATTCGAAGAAATCACCTTACTATAGCTCAGCCGATTCAGAGTTGTAAAAATCCAAAATCTGCAATTGTGCTCAGAATGCGGTTCTTGATACCTCAAATGATAGGTCACGGGACCTGTAATTGCTATACCATACATTTCGTAGAAAATTCGATTCGAAGAAAATAACCTTACTACAGCTCAGCCGATTCAGAGCTGTAAAAATCCAAAATCTGCAATTGTGCTCCGATTGGGTTTCTTGATACCTCAAATGATAGGTCTCGGGACTTGTAATTGTTAAGCCAAACCGCATTTAAATTGGTTGATTATTTCCATACATTTCACAGAAAAATCGATTCGAAGAAATCACCTTACTATAGCTCAGCCGATTCAGAGTTGTAAAAATCCAAAATCTGCAATTGTGCTCAGAATGCGGTTCTTGATACCTCAAATGATAGGTCACGGGACCTGTAATTGCTATACCATACATTTCGTAGAAAATTCGATTCGAAGAAAATAACCTTACTACAGCTCAGCCGATTCAGAGCTGTAAAAATCCAAAATCTGCAATTGTGCTCCGATTGGGTTTCTTGATACCTCAAATGATAGGTCTCGGGACTTGTAATTGTTAAGCCAAACCGCATTTAAATTGGTTGATTATTTCCATACATTTCACAGAAAAATTGATTCGAAGAAATCACCTTACTATAGCTCAGCCGATTCAGAGTTGTAAAAATCCAAAATCTGCAATTGTGCTCAGAATGCGGTTCTTGATACCTCAAATGATAGGTCACGGGACCTGTAATTGCTATACCATACATTTCGTAGAAAATTCGATTCGAAGAAAATAACCTTACTACAGCTCAGCCGATTCAGAGCTGTAAAAATCCAAAATCTGCAATTGTGCTCCGATTGGGTTTCTTGATACCTCAAATGATAGGTCTCGGGACTTGTAATTGTTAAGCCAAACCGCATTTAAATTGGTTGATTATTTCCATACATTTCACAGAAAAATTGATTCGAAGAAATCACCTTACTATAGCTCAGCCGATTCAGAGCTGTAAAAATCCAAAATCTGCAATTGTGCTCCGATTGGGTTTCTTGATACCTCAAATGATAGGTCTCGGGACTTGTAATTGTTAAGCCAAACCGCATTTAAATTGGTTGATTATTTCCATACATTTCACAGAAAAATCGATTCGAAGAAATCACCTTACTATAGCTCAGCCGATTCAGAGTTGTAAAAATCCAAAATCTGCAATTGTGCTCAGAATGCGGTTCTTGATACCTCAAATGATAGGTCACGGGACCTGTAATTGCTATACCATACATTTCGTAGAAAATTCGATTCGAAGAAAATAACCTTACTACAGCTCAGCCGATTCAGAGCTGTAAAAATCCAAAATCTGCAATTGTGCTCCGATTGGGTTTCTTGATACCTCAAATGATAGGTCTCGGGACTTGTAATTGTTAAGCCAAACCGCATTTAAATTGGTTGATTATTTCCATACATTTCACAGAAAAATTGATTCGAAGAAATCACCTTACTATAGCTCAGCCGATTCAGAGTTGTAAAAATCCAAAATCTGCAATTGTGCTCAGAATGCGGTTCTTGATACCTAAAATAATAGGTCACGGGACCTGTAATTGCTATACCATACATTTCGTAGAAAATTCGATTCGAAGAAAATAACCTTACTACAGCTCAGCCGATTCAGAGCTGTAAAAATCCAAAATCTGCAATTGTGCTCCGATTGGGTTTCTTGATACCTCAAATGATAGGTCTCGGGACTTGTAATTGTTAAGCCAAACCGCATTTAAATTGGTTGATTATTTCCATACATTTCACAGAAAAATTGATTCGAAGAAATCACCTTACTATAGCTCAGCCGATTCAGAGCTGTAAAAATCCAAAATCTGCAATTGTGCTCCGATTGGGTTTCTTGATACCTCAAATGATAGGTCTCGGGACTTGTAATTGTTAAGCCAAACCGCATTTAAATTGGTTGATTATTTCCATACATTTCACAGAAAAATCGATTCGAAGAAATCACCTTACTATAGCTCAGCCGATTCAGAGTTGTAAAAATCCAAAATCTGCAATTGTGCTCAGAATGCGGTTCTTGATACCTCAAATGATAGGTCACGGGACCTGTAATTGCTATACCATACATTTCGTAGAAAATTCGATTCGAAGAAAATAACCTTACTACAGCTCAGCCGATTCAGAGCTGTAAAAATCCAAAATCTGCAATTGTGCTCCGATTGGGTTTCTTGATACCTCAAATGATAGGTCTCGGGACTTGTAATTGTTAAGCCAAACCGCATTTAAATTGGTTGATTATTTCCATACATTTCACAGAAAAATCGATTCGAAGAAATCACCTTACTATAGCTCAGCCGATTCAGAGTTGTAAAAATCCAAAATCTGCAATTGTGCTCAGAATGCGGTTCTTGATACCTCAAATGATAGGTCACGGGACCTGTAATTGCTATACCATACATTTCGTAGAAAATTCGATTCGAAGAAAATAACCTTACTACAGCTCAGCCGATTCAGAGCTGTAAAAATCCAAAATCTGCAATTGTGCTCCGATTGGGTTTCTTGATACCTCAAATGATAGGTCTCGGGACTTGTAATTGTTAAGCCAAACCGCATTTAAATTGGTTGATTATTTCCATACATTTCACAGAAAAATTGATTCGAAGAAATCACCTTACTATAGCTCAGCCGATTCAGAGTTGTAAAAATCCAAAATCTGCAATTGTGCTCAGAATGCGGTTCTTGATACCTCAAATGATAGGTCACGGGACCTGTAATTGCTATACCATACATTTCGTAGAAAATTCGATTCGAAGAAAATAACCTTACTACAGCTCAGCCGATTCAGAGCTGTAAAAATCCAAAATCTGCAATTGTGCTCCGATTGGGTTTCTTGATACCTCAAATGATAGGTCTCGGGACTTGTAATTGTTAAGCCAAACCGCATTTAAATTGGTTGATTATTTCCATACATTTCACAGAAAAATTGATTCGAAGAAATCACCTTACTATAGCTCAGCCGATTCAGAGCTGTAAAAATCCAAAATCTGCAATTGTGCTCCGATTGGGTTTCTTGATACCTCAAATGATAGGTCTCGGGACTTGTAATTGTTAAGCCAAACCGCATTTAAATTGGTTGATTATTTCCATACATTTCACAGAAAAATCGATTCGAAGAAATCACCTTACTATAGCTCAGCCGATTCAGAGTTGTAAAAATCCAAAATCTGCAATTGTGCTCAGAATGCGGTTCTTGATACCTCAAATGATAGGTCACGGGACCTGTAATTGCTATACCATACATTTCGTAGAAAATTCGATTCGAAGAAAATAACCTTACTACAGCTCAGCCGATTCAGAGCTGTAAAAATCCAAAATCTGCAATTGTGCTCCGATTGGGTTTCTTGATACCTCAAATGATAGGTCTCGGGACTTGTAATTGTTAAGCCAAACCGCATTTAAATTGGTTGATTATTTCCATACATTTCACAGAAAAATTGATTCGAAGAAATCACCTTACTACAGCTCAGCCGATTCAGAGTTGTAAAAATCCAAAATCTGCAATTGTGCTCAGAATGCGGTTCTTGATACCTCAAATGATAGGTCACGGGACCTGTAATTGCTATACCATACATTTCGTAGAAAATTCGATTCGAAGAAAATAACCTTACTACAGCTCAGCCGATTCAGAGCTGTAAAAATCCAAAATCTGCAATTGTGCTCCGATTGGGTTTCTTGATACCTCAAATGATAGGTCTCGGGACTTGTAATTGTTAAGCCAAACCGCATTTAAATTGGTTGATTATTTCCATACATTTCACAGAAAAATCGATTCGAAGAAATCACCTTACTATAGCTCAGCCGATTCAGAGTTGTAAAAATCCAAAATCTGCAATTGTGCTCAGAATGCGGTTCTTGATACCTCAAATGATAGGTCACGGGACCTGTAATTGCTATACCATACATTTCGTAGAAAATTCGATTCGAAGAAAATAACCTTACTACAGCTCAGCCGATTCAGAGCTGTATAAAAATCCAAAATCTGCAATTGTGCTCCGATTGGGTTTCTTGATACCTCAAATGATAGGTCTCGGGACTTGTAATTGTTAAGCCAAACCGCATTTAAATTGGTTGATTATTTCCATACATTTCACAGAAAAATCGATTCGAAGAAATCACCTTACTATAGCTCAGCCGATTCAGAGTTGTAAAAATCCAAAATCTGCAATTGTGCTCAGAATGCGGTTCTTGATACCTCAAATGATAGGTCACGGGACCTGTAATTGCTATACCATACATTTCGTAGAAAATTCGATTCGAAGAAAATAACCTTACTACAGCTCAGCCGATTCAGAGCTGTAAAAATCCAAAATCTGCAATTGTGCTCCGATTGGGTTTCTTGATACCTCAAATGATAGGTCTCGGGACTTGTAATTGTTAAGCCAAACCGCATTTAAATTGGTTGATTATTTCCATACATTTCACAGAAAAATTGATTCGAAGAAATCACCTTACTATAGCTCAGCCGATTCAGAGCTGTAAAAATCCAAAATCTGCAATTGTGCTCCGATTGGGTTTCTTGATACCTCAAATGATAGGTCTCGGGACTTGTAATTGTTAAGCCAAACCGCATTTAAATTGGTTGATTATTTCCATACATTTCACAGAAAAATCGATTCGAAGAAATCACCTTACTATAGCTCAGCCGATTCAGAGTTGTAAAAATCCAAAATCTGCAATTGTGCTCAGAATGCGGTTCTTGATACCTCAAATGATAGGTCACGGGACCTGTAATTGCTATACCATACATTTCGTAGAAAATTCGATTCGAAGAAAATAAC
This sequence comes from Tipula vernalis, assembly GCA_958295665.1. Lineage (NCBI taxonomy): Eukaryota > Metazoa > Arthropoda > Insecta > Diptera > Tipulidae > Tipula > Tipula vernalis. The sequence continues at coordinate 45,756,113 of OY282560.1, forward strand.
CTTACTACAGCTCAGCCGATTCAGAGCTGTAAAAATCCAAAATCTGCAATTGTGCTCCGATTGGGTTTCTTGATACCTCAAATGATAGGTCTCGGGACTTGTAATTGTTAAGCCAAACCGCATTTAAATTGGTTGATTATTTCCATACATTTCACAGAAAAATTGATTCGAAGAAATCACCTTACTACAGCTCAGCCGATTCAGAGTTGTAAAAATCCAAAATCTGCAATTGTGCTCAGAATGCGGTTCTTGATACCTCAAATGATAGGTCACGGGACCTGTAATTGCTATACCATACATTTCGTAGAAAATTCGATTCGAAGAAAATAACCTTACTACAGCTCAGCCGATTCAGAGCTGTAAAAATCCAAAATCTGCAATTGTGCTCCGATTGGGTTTCTTGATACCTCAAATGATAGGTCTCGGGACTTGTAATTGTTAAGCCAAACCGCATTTAAATTGGTTGATTATTTCCATACATTTCACAGAAAAATTGATTCGAAGAAATCACCTTACTACAGCTCAGCCGATTCAGAGTTGTAAAAATCCAAAATCTGCAATTGTGCTCAGAATGCGGTTCTTGATACCTCAAATGATAGGTCACGGGACCTGTAATTGCTATACCATACATTTCGTAGAAAATTCGATTCGAAGAAAATAACCTTACTACAGCTCAGCCGATTCAGAGCTGTAAAAATCCAAAATCTGCAATTGTGCTCCGATTGGGTTTCTTGATACCTCAAATGATAGGTCTCGGGACTTGTAATTGTTAAGCCAAACCGCATTTAAATTGGTTGATTATTTCCATACATTTCACAGAAAAATCGATTCGAAGAAATCACCTTACTATAGCTCAGCCGATTCAGAGTTGTAAAAATCCAAAATCTGCAATTGTGCTCAGAATGCGGTTCTTGATACCTCAAATGATAGGTCACGGGACCTGTAATTGCTATACCATACATTTCGTAGAAAATTCGATTCGAAGAAAATAACCTTACTACAGCTCAGCCGATTCAGAGCTGTAAAAATCCAAAATCTGCAATTGTGCTCCGATTGGGTTTCTTGATACCTCAAATGATAGGTCTCGGGACTTGTAATTGTTAAGCCAAACCGCATTTAAATTGGTTGATTATTTCCATACATTTCACAGAAAAATCGATTCGAAGAAATCACCTTACTATAGCTCAGCCGATTCAGAGTTGTAAAAATCCAAAATCTGCAATTGTGCTCAGAATGCGGTTCTTGATACCTCAAATGATAGGTCACGGGACCTGTAATTGCTATACCATACATTTCGTAGAAAATTCGATTCGAAGAAAATAACCTTACTACAGCTCAGCCGATTCAGAGCTGTAAAAATCCAAAATCTGCAATTGTGCTCCGATTGGGTTTCTTGATACCTCAAATGATAGGTCTCGGGACTTGTAATTGTTAAGCCAAACCGCATTTAAATTGGTTGATTATTTCCATACATTTCACAGAAAAATTGATTCGAAGAAATCACCTTACTATAGCTCAGCCGATTCAGAGCTGTAAAAATCCAAAATCTGCAATTGTGCTCCGATTGGGTTTCTTGATACCTCAAATGATAGGTCTCGGGACTTGTAATTGTTAAGCCAAACCGCATTTAAATTGGTTGATTATTTCCATACATTTCACAGAAAAATCGATTCGAAGAAATCACCTTACTATAGCTCAGCCGATTCAGAGTTGTAAAAATCCAAAATCTGCAATTGTGCTCAGAATGCGGTTCTTGATACCTCAAATGATAGGTCACGGGACCTGTAATTGCTATACCATACATTTCGTAGAAAATTCGATTCGAAGAAAATAACCTTACTACAGCTCAGCCGATTCAGAGCTGTAAAAATCCAAAATCTGCAATTGTGCTCCGATTGGGTTTCTTGATACCTCAAATGATAGGTCTCGGGACTTGTAATTGTTAAGCCAAACCGCATTTAAATTGGTTGATTATTTCCATACATTTCACAGAAAAATTGATTCGAAGAAATCACCTTACTACAGCTCAGCCGATTCAGAGTTGTAAAAATCCAAAATCTGCAATTGTGCTCAGAATGCGGTTCTTGATACCTCAAATGATAGGTCACGGGACCTGTAATTGCTATACCATACATTTCGTAGAAAATTCGATTCGAAGAAAATAACCTTACTACAGCTCAGCCGATTCAGAGCTGTAAAAATCCAAAATCTGCAATTGTGCTCCGATTGGGTTTCTTGATACCTCAAATGATAGGTCTCGGGACTTGTAATTGTTAAGCCAAACCGCATTTAAATTGGTTGATTATTTCCATACATTTCACAGAAAAATCGATTCGAAGAAATCACCTTACTATAGCTCAGCCGATTCAGAGTTGTAAAAATCCAAAATCTGCAATTGTGCTCAGAATGCGGTTCTTGATACCTCAAATGATAGGTCACGGGACCTGTAATTGCTATACCATACATTTCGTAGAAAATTCGATTCGAAGAAAATAACCTTACTACAGCTCAGCCGATTCAGAGCTGTAAAAATCCAAAATCTGCAATTGTGCTCCGATTGGGTTTCTTGATACCTCAAATGATAGGTCTCGGGACTTGTAATTGTTAAGCCAAACCGCATTTAAATTGGTTGATTATTTCCATACATTTCACAGAAAAATCGATTCGAAGAAATCACCTTACTATAGCTCAGCCGATTCAGAGTTGTAAAAATCCAAAATCTGCAATTGTGCTCAGAATGCGGTTCTTGATACCTCAAATGATAGGTCACGGGACCTGTAATTGCTATACCATACATTTCGTAGAAAATTCGATTCGAAGAAAATAACCTTACTACAGCTCAGCCGATTCAAAGCTGTAAAAATCCAAAATCTGCAATTGTGCTCCGATTGGGTTTCTTGATACCTCAAATGATAGGTCTCGGGACTTGTAATTGTTAAGCCAAACCGCATTTAAATTGGTTGATTATTTCCATACATTTCACAGAAAAATTGATTCGAAGAAATCACCTTACTATAGCTCAGCCGATTCAGAGCTGTAAAAATCCAAAATCTGCAATTGTGCTCCGATTGGGTTTCTTGATACCTCAAATGATAGGTCTCGGGACTTGTAATTGTTAAGCCAAACCGCATTTAAATTGGTTGATTATTTCCATACATTTCACAGAAAAATCGATTCGAAGAAATCACCTTACTATAGCTCAGCCGATTCAGAGTTGTAAAAATCCAAAATCTGCAATTGTGCTCAGAATGCGGTTCTTGATACCTCAAATGATAGGTCACGGGACCTGTAATTGCTATACCATACATTTCGTAGAAAATTCGATTCGAAGAAAATAACCTTACTACAGCTCAGCCGATTCAGAGCTGTAAAAATCCAAAATCTGCAATTGTGCTCCGATTGGGTTTCTTGATACCTCAAATGATAGGTCTCGGGACTTGTAATTGTTAAGCCAAACCGCATTTAAATTGGTTGATTATTTCCATACATTTCACAGAAAAATTGATTCGAAGAAATCACCTTACTACAGCTCAGCCGATTCAGAGTTGTAAAAATCCAAAATCTGCAATTGTGCTCAGAATGCGGTTCTTGATACCTCAAATGATAGGTCACGGGACCTGTAATTGCTATACCATACATTTCGTAGAAAATTCGATTCGAAGAAAATAACCTTACTACAGCTCAGCCGATTCAGAGCTGTAAAAATCCAAAATCTGCAATTGTGCTCCGATTGGGTTTCTTGATACCTCAAATGATAGGTCTCGGGACTTGTAATTGTTAAGCCAAACCGCATTTAAATTGGTTGATTATTTCCATACATTTCACAGAAAAATTGATTCGAAGAAATCACCTTACTATAGCTCAGCCGATTCAGAGCTGTAAAAATCCAAAATCTGCAATTGTGCTCCGATTGGGTTTCTTGATACCTCAAATGATAGGTCTCGGGACTTGTAATTGTTAAGCCAAACCGCATTTAAATTGGTTGATTATTTCCATACATTTCACAGAAAAATCGATTCGAAGAAATCACCTTACTATAGCTCAGCCGATTCAGAGTTGTAAAAATCCAAAATCTGCAATTGTGCTCAGAATGCGGTTCTTGATACCTCAAATGATAGGTCACGGGACCTGTAATTGCTATACCATACATTTCGTAGAAAATTCGATTCGAAGAAAATAACCTTACTACAGCTCAGCCGATTCAGAGCTGTAAAAATCCAAAATCTGCAATTGTGCTCCGATTGGGTTTCTTGATACCTCAAATGATAGGTCTCGGGACTTGTAATTGTTAAGCCAAACCGCATTTAAATTGGTTGATTATTTCCATACATTTCACAGAAAAATTGATTCGAAGAAATCACCTTACTACAGCTCAGCCGATTCAGAGTTGTAAAAATCCAAAATCTGCAATTGTGCTCAGAATGCGGTTCTTGATACCTCAAATGATAGGTCACGGGACCTGTAATTGCTATACCATACATTTCGTAGAAAATTCGATTCGAAGAAAATAACCTTACTACAGCTCAGCCGATTCAGAGCTGTAAAAATCCAAAATCTGCAATTGTGCTCCGATTGGGTTTCTTGATACCTCAAATGATAGGTCTCGGGACTTGTAATTGTTAAGCCAAACCGCATTTAAATTGGTTGATTATTTCCATACATTTCACAGAAAAATTGATTCGAAGAAATCACCTTACTACAGCTCAGCCGATTCAGAGTTGTAAAAATCCAAAATCTGCAATTGTGCTCAGAATGCGGTTCTTGATACCTCAAATGATAGGTCACGGGACCTGTAATTGCTATACCATACATTTCGTAGAAAATTCGATTCGAAGAAAATAACCTTACTACAGCTCAGCCGATTCAGAGCTGTAAAAATCCAAAATCTGCAATTGTGCTCCGATTGGGTTTCTTGATACCTCAAATGATAGGTCTCGGGACTTGTAATTGTTAAGCCAAACCGCATTTAAATTGGTTGATTATTTCCATACATTTCACAGAAAAATTGATTCGAAGAAATCACCTTACTATAGCTCAGCCGATTCAGAGCTGTAAAAATCCAAAATCTGCAATTGTGCTCCGATTGGGTTTCTTGATACCTCAAATGATAGGTCTCGGGACTTGTAATTGTTAAGCCAAACCGCATTTAAATTGGTTGATTATTTCCATACATTTCACAGAAAAATCGATTCGAAGAAATCACCTTACTATAGCTCAGCCGATTCAGAGTTGTAAAAATCCAAAATCTGCAATTGTGCTCAGAATGCGGTTCTTGATACCTCAAATGATAGGTCACGGGACCTGTAATTGCTATACCATACATTTCGTAGAAAATTCGATTCGAAGAAAATAACCTTACTACAGCTCAGCCGATTCAGAGCTGTAAAAATCCAAAATCTGCAATTGTGCTCCGATTGGGTTTCTTGATACCTCAAATGATAGGTCTCGGGACTTGTAATTGTTAAGCCAAACCGCATTTAAATTGGTTGATTATTTCCATACATTTCACAGAAAAATTGATTCGAAGAAATCACCTTACTACAGCTCAGCCGATTCAGAGTTGTAAAAATCCAAAATCTGCAATTGTGCTCAGAATGCGGTTCTTGATACCTCAAATGATAGGTCACGGGACCTGTAATTGCTATACCATACATTTCGTAGAAAATTCGATTCGAAGAAAATAACCTTACTACAGCTCAGCCGATTCAGAGCTGTAAAAATCCAAAATCTGCAATTGTGCTCCGATTGGGTTTCTTGATACCTCAAATGATAGGTCTCGGGACTTGTAATTGTTAAGCCAAACCGCATTTAAATTGGTTGATTATTTCCATACATTTCACAGAAAAATCGATTCGAAGAAATCACCTTGCTATAGCTCAGCCGATTCAGAGTTGTAAAAATCCAAAATCTGCAATTGTGCTCAGAATGCGGTTCTTGATACCTCAAATGATAGGTCACGGGACCTGTAATTGCTATACCATACATTTCGTTGAAAATTCGATTCGAAGAAAATAACCTTACTACAGCTCAGCCGATTCAGAGCTGTAAAAATCCAAAATCTGCAATTGTGCTCCGATTGGGTTTCTTGATACCTCAAATGATAGGTCTCGGGACTTGTAATTGTTAAGCCAAACCGCATTTAAATTGGTTGATTATTTCCATACATTTCACAGAAAAATTGATTCGAAGAAATCACCTTACTATAGCTCAGCCGATTCAGAGCTGTAAAAATCCAAAATCTGCAATTGTGCTCCGATTGGGTTTCTTGATACCTCAAATGATAGGTCTCGGGACTTGTAATTGTTAAGCCAAACCGCATTTAAATTGGTTGATTATTTCCATACGTTTCACAGAAAAATTGATTCGAAGAAATCACCTTACTATAGCTCAGCCGATTCAGAGCTGTAAAAATCCAAAATCTGCAATTGTGCTCCGATTGGGTTTCTTGATACCTCAAATGATAGGTCTCGGGACTTGTAATTGTTAAGCCAAACCGCATTTAAATTGGTTGATTATTTCCATACGTTTCACAGAAAAATCGATTCGAAGAAATCACCTTACTATAGCTCAGCCGATTCAGAGTTGTAAAAATCCAAAATCTGCAATTGTGCTCAGAATGCGGTTCTTGATACCTCAAATGATAGGTCACGGGACCTGTAATTGCTATACCATACATTTCGTAGAAAATTCGATTCGAAGAAAATAACCTTACTACAGCTCAGCCGATTCAGAGCTGTAAAAATCCAAAATCTGCAATTGTGCTCCGATTGGGTTTCTTGATACCTCAAATGATAGGTCTCGGGACTTGTAATTGTTAAGCCAAACCGCATTTAAATTGGTTGATTATTTCCATACATTTCACAGAAAAATTGATTCGAAGAAATCACCTTACTACAGCTCAGCCGATTCAGAGTTGTAAAAATCCAAAATCTGCAATTGTGCTCAGAATGCGGTTCTTGATACCTCAAATGATAGGTCACGGGACCTGTAATTGCTATACCATACATTTCGTAGAAAATTCGATTCGAAGAAAATAACCTTACTACAGCTCAGCCGATTCAGAGCTGTAAAAATCCAAAATCTGCAATTGTGCTCCGATTGGGTTTCTTGATACCTCAAATGATAGGTCTCGGGACTTGTAATTGTTAAGCCAAACCGCATTTAAATTGGTTGATTATTTCCATACATTTCACAGAAAAATTGATTCGAAGAAATCACCTTACTATAGCTCAGCCGATTCAGAGCTGTAAAAATCCAAAATCTGCAATTGTGCTCCGATTGGGTTTCTTGATACCTCAAATGATAGGTCTCGGGACTTGTAATTGTTAAGCCAAACCGCATTTAAATTGGTTGATTATTTCCATACATTTCACAGAAAAATCGATTCGAAGAAATCACCTTACTACAGCTCAGCCGATTCAGAGCTGTAAAAATCCAAAATCTGCAATTGTGCTCCGATTGGGTTTCTTGATACCTCAAATGATAGGTCTCGGGACTTGTAATTGTTAAGCCAAACCGCATTTAAATTGGTTGATTATTTCCATACATTTCACAGAAAAATCGATTCGAAGAAATCACCTTACTATAGCTCAGCCGATTCAGAGTTGTAAAAATCCAAAATCTGCAATTGTGCTCAGAATGCGGTTCTTGATACCTCAAATGATAGGTCACGGGACCTGTAATTGCTATACCATACATTTCGTAGAAAATTCGATTCGAAGAAAATAACCTTACTACAGCTCAGCCGATTCAGAGCTGTAAAAATCCAAAATCTGCAATTGTGCTCCGATTGGGTTTCTTGATACCTCAAATGATAGGTCTCGGGACTTGTAATTGTTAAGCCAAACCGCATTTAAATTGGTTGATTATTTCCATACATTTCACAGAAAAATTGATTCGAAGAAATCACCTTACTATAGCTCAGCCGATTCAGAGCTGTAAAAATCCAAAATCTGCAATTGTGCTCCGATTGGGTTTCTTGATACCTCAAATGATAGGTCTCGGGACTTGTAATTGTTAAGCCAAACCGCATTTAAATTGGTTGATTATTTCCATACATTTCACAGAAAAATCGATTCGAAGAAATCACCTTACTACAGCTCAGCCGATTCAGAGCTGTAAAAATCCAAAATCTGCAATTGTGCTCCGATTGGGTTTCTTGATACCTCAAATGATAGGTCTCGGGACTTGTAATTGTTAAGCCAAACCGCATTTAAATTGGTTGATTATTTCCATACATTTCACAGAAAAATCGATTCGAAGAAATCACCTTACTATAGCTCAGCCGATTCAGAGTTGTAAAAATCCAAAATCTGCAATTGTGCTCAGAATGCGGTTCTTGATACCTCAAATGATAGGTCACGGGACCTGTAATTGCTATACCATACATTTCGTAGAAAATTCGATTCGAAGAAAATAACCTTACTACAGCTCAGCCGATTCAGAGCTGTAAAAATCCAAAATCTGCAATTGTGCTCCGATTGGGTTTCTTGATACCTCAAATGATAGGTCTCGGGACTTGTAATTGTTAAGCCAAACCGCATTTAAATTGGTTGATTATTTCCATACATTTCACAGAAAAATCGATTCGAAGAAATCACCTTACTATAGCTCAGCCGATTCAGAGTTGTAAAAATCCAAAATCTGCAATTGTGCTCAGAATGCGGTTCTTGATACCTCAAATGATAGGTCACGGGACCTGTAATTGCTATACCATACATTTCGTAGAAAATTCGATTCGAAGAAAATAACCTTACTACAGCTCAGCCGATTCAGAGCTGTAAAAATCCAAAATCTGCAATTGTGCTCCGATTGGGTTTCTTGATACCTCAAATGATAGGTCTCGGGACTTGTAATTGATAAGCCAAACCGCATTTAAATTGGTTGATTATTTCCATACATTTCACAGAAAAATTGATTCGAAGAAATCACCTTACTATAGCTCAGCCGATTCAGAGCTGTAAAAATCCAAAATCTGCAATTGTGCTCCGATTGGGTTTCTTGATACCTCAAATGATAGGTCTCGGGACTTGTAATTGTTAAGCCAAACCGCATTTAAATTGGTTGATTATTTCCATACATTTCACAGAAAAATTGATTCGAAGAAATCACCTTACTATAGCTCAGCCGATTCAGAGCTGTAAAAATCCAAAATCTGCAATTGTGCTCCGATTGGGTTTCTTGATACCTCAAATGATAGGTCTCGGGACTTGTAATTGTTAAGCCAAACCGCATTTAAATTGGTTGATTATTTCCATACATTTCACAGAAAAATCGATTCGAAGAAATCACCTTACTATAGCTCAGCCGATTCAGAGTTGTAAAAATCCAAAATCTGCAATTGTGCTCAGAATGCGGTTCTTGATACCTCAAATGATAGGTCACGGGACCTGTAATTGCTATACCATACATTTCGTAGAAAATTCGATTCGAAGAAAATAACCTTACTACAGCTCAGCCGATTCAGAGCTGTAAAAATCCAAAATCTGCAATTGTGCTCCGATTGGGTTTCTTGATACCTCAAATGATAGGTCTCGGGACTTGTAATTGTTAAGCCAAACCGCATTTAAATTGGTTGATTATTTCCATACATTTCACAGAAAAATTGATTCGAAGAAATCACCTTACTATAGCTCAGCCGATTCAGAGCTGTAAAAATCCAAAATCTGCAATTGTGCTCCGATTGGGTTTCTTGATACCTCAAATGATAGGTCTCGGGACTTGTAATTGTTAAGCCAAACCGCATTTAAATTGGTTGATTATTTCCATACATTTCACAGAAAAATCGATTCGAAGAAATCACCTTACTACAGCTCAGCCGATTCAGAGCTGTAAAAATCCAAAATCTGCAATTGTGCTCCGATTGGGTTTCTTGATACCTCAAATGATAGGTCTCGGGACTTGTAATTGTTAAGCCAAACCGCATTTAAATTGGTTGATTATTTCCATACATTTCACAGAAAAATTGATTCGAAGAAATCACCTTACTATAGCTCAGCCGATTCAGAGCTGTAAAAATCCAAAATCTGCAATTGTGCTCCGATTGGGTTTCTTGATACCTCAAATGATAGGTCTCGGGACTTGTAATTGTTAAGCCAAACCGCATTTAAATTGGTTGATTATTTCCATACATTTCACAGAAAAATCGATTCGAAGAAATCACCTTACTATAGCTCAGCCGATTCAGAGTTGTAAAAATCCAAAATCTGCAATTGTGCTCAGAATGCGGTTCTTGATACCTCAAATGATAGGTCACGGGACCTGTAATTGCTATACCATACATTTCGTAGAAAATTCGATTCGAAGAAAATAACCTTACTACAGCTCAGCCGATTCAGAGCTGTAAAAATCCAAAATCTGCAATTGTGCTCCGATTGGGTTTCTTGATACCTCAAATGATAGGTCTCGGGACTTGTAATTGTTAAGCAAAACCGCATTTAAATTGGTTGATTATTTCCATACATTTCACAGAAAAATCGATTCGAAGAAATCACCTTACTATAGCTCAGCCGATTCAGAGTTGTAAAAATCCAAAATCTGCAATTGTGCTCAGAATGCGGTTCTTGATACCTCAAATGATAGGTCACGGGACCTGTAATTGCTATACCATACATTTCGTAGAAAATTCGATTCGAAGAAAATAACCTTACTACAGCTCAGCCGATTCAGAGCTGTAAAAATCCAAAATCTGCAATTGTGCTCCGATTGGGTTTCTTGATACCTCAAATGATAGGTCTCGGGACTTGTAATTGTTAAGCCAAACCGCATTTAAATTGGTTGATTATTTCCATACATTTCACAGAAAAATTGATTCGAAGAAATCACCTTACTATAGCTCAGCCGATTCAGAGTTGTAAAAATCCAAAATCTGCAATTGTGCTCAGAATGCGGTTCTTGATACCTCAAATGATAGGTCACGGGACCTGTAATTGCTATACCATACATTTCGTAGAAAATTCGATTCGAAGAAAATAACCTTACTACAGCTCAGCCGATTCAGAGCTGTAAAAATCCAAAATCTGCAATTGTGCTCCGATTGGGTTTCTTGATACCTCAAATGATAAGTCTCGGGACTTGTAATTGTTAAGCCAAACCGCATTTAAATTGGTTGATTATTTCCATACATTTCACAGAAAAATTGATTCGAAGAAATCACCTTACTATAGCTCAGCCGATTCAGAGCTGTAAAAATCCAAAATCTGCAATTGTGCTCCGATTGGGTTTCTTGATACCTCAAATGATAGGTCTCGGGACTTGTAATTGTTAAGCCAAACCGCATTTAAATTGGTTGATTATTTCCATACATTTCACAGAAAAATCGATTCGAAGAAATCACCTTACTATAGCTCAGCCGATTCAGAGTTGTAAAAATCCAAAATCTGCAATTGTGCTCAGAATGCGGTTCTTGATACCTCAAATGATAGGTCACGGGACCTGTAATTGCTATACCATACATTTCGTAGAAAATTCGATTCGAAGAAAATAACCTTACTACAGCTCAGCCGATTCAGAGCTGTAAAAATCCAAAATCTGCAATTGTGCTCCGATTGGGTTTCTTGATACCTCAAATGATAGGTCTCGGGACTTGTAATTGTTAAGCCAAACCGCATTTAAATTGGTTGATTATTTCCATACATTTCACAGAAAAATCGATTCGAAGAAATCACCTTACTATAGCTCAGCCGATTCAGAGTTGTAAAAATCCAAAATCTGCAATTGTGCTCAGAATGCGGTTCTTGATACCTCAAATGATAGGTCACGGGACCTGTAATTGCTATACCATACATTTCGTAGAAAATTCGATTCGAAGAAAATAACCTTACTACAGCTCAGCCGATTCAGAGCTGTAAAAATCCAAAATCTGCAATTGTGCTCCGATTGGGTTTCTTGATACCTCAAATGATAGGTCTCGGGACTTGTAATTGTTAAGCCAAACCGCATTTAAATTGGTTGATTATTTCCATACATTTCACAGAAAAATTGATTCGAAGAAATCACCTTACTATAGCTCAGCCGATTCAGAGCTGTAAAAATCCAAAATCTGCAATTGTGCTCCGATTGGGTTTCTTGATACCTCAAATGATAGGTCTCGGGACTTGTAATTGTTAAGCCAAACCGCATTTAAATTGGTTGATTATTTCCATACATTTCACAGAAAAATCGATTCGAAGAAATCACCTTACTATAGCTCAGCCGATTCAGAGTTGTAAAAATCCAAAATCTGCAATTGTGCTCAGAATGCGGTTCTTGATACCTCAAATGATAGGTCACGGGACCTGTAATTGATATACCATACATTTCGTAGAAAATTCGATTCGAAGAAAATAACCTTACTACAGCTCAGCCGATTCAGAGCTGTAAAAATCCAAAATCTGCAATTGTGCTCCGATTGGGTTTCTTGATACCTCAAATGATAGGTCTCGGGACTTGTAATTGTTAAGCCAAACCGCATTTAAATTGGTTGATTATTTCCATACATTTCACAGAAAAATTGATTCGAAGAAATCACCTTACTATAGCTCAGCCGATTCAGAGTTGTAAAAATCCAAAATCTGCAATTGTGCTCAGAATGCGGTTCTTGATACCTCAAATGATAGGTCACGGGACCTGTAATTGCTATACCATACATTTCGTAGAAAATTCGATTCGAAGAAAATAACCTTACTACAGCTCAGCCGATTCAGAGCTGTAAAAATCCAAAATCTGCAATTGTGCTCCGATTGGGTTTCTTGATACCTCAAATGATAGGTCTCGGGACTTGTAATTGTTAAGCCAAACCGCATTTAAATTGGTTGATTATTTCCATACATTTCACAGAAAAATCGATTCGAAGAAATCACCTTACTATAGCTCAGCCGATTCAGAGTTGTAAAAATCCAAAATCTGCAATTGTGCTCAGAATGCGGTTCTTGATACCTCAAATGATAGGTCACGGGACCTGTAATTGCTATACCATACATTTCGTAGAAAATTCGATTCGAAGAAAATAACCTTACTACAGCTCAGCCGATTCAGAGCTGTAAAAATCCAAAATCTGCAATTGTGCTCCGATTGGGTTTCTTGATACCTCAAATGATAGGTCTCGGGACTTGTAATTGTTAAGCCAAACCGCATTTAAATTGGTTGATTATTTCCATACATTTCACAGAAAAATTGATTCGAAGAAATCACCTTACTATAGCTCAGCCGATTCAGAGCTGTAAAAATCCAAAATCTGCAATTGTGCTCCGATTGGGTTTCTTGATACCTCAAATGATAGGTCTCGGGACTTGTAATTGTTAAGCCAAACCGCATTTAAATTGGTTGATTATTTCCATACATTTCACAGAAAAATCGATTCGAAGAAATCACCTTACTACAGCTCAGCCGATTCAGAGCTGTAAAAATCCAAAATCTGCAATTGTGCTCCGATTGGGTTTCTTGATACCTCAAATGATAGGTCTCGGGACTTGTAATTGTTAAGCCAAACCGCATTTAAATTGGTTGATTATTTCCATACATTTCACAGAAAAATTGATTCGAAGAAATCACCTTACTATAGCTCAGCCGATTCAGAGCTGTAAAAATCCAAAATCTGCAATTGTGCTCCGATTGGGTTTCTTGATACCTCAAATGATAGGTCTCGGGACTTGTAATTGTTAAGCCAAACCGCATTTAAATTGGTTGATTATTTCCATACATTTCACAGAAAAATCGATTCGAAGAAATCACCTTACTATAGCTCAGCCGATTCAGAGTTGTAAAAATCCAAAATCTGCAATTGTGCTCAGAATGCGGTTCTTGATACCTCAAATGATAGGTCACGGGACCTGTAATTGCTATACCATACATTTCGTAGAAAATTCGATTCGAAGAAAATAACCTTACTACAGCTCAGCCGATTCAGAGCTGTAAAAATCCAAAATCTGCAATTGTGCTCCGATTGGGTTTCTTGATACCTCAAATGATAGGTCTCGGGACTTGTAATTGTTAAGCCAAACCGCATTTAAATTGGTTGATTATTTCCATACATTTCACAGAAAAATCGATTCGAAGAAATCACCTTACTATAGCTCAGCCGATTCAGAGTTGTAAAAATCCAAAATCTGCAATTGTGCTCAGAATGCGGTTCTTGATACCTCAAATGATAGGTCACGGGACCTGTAATTGCTATACCATACATTTCGTAGAAAATTCGATTCGAAGAAAATAACCTTACTACAGCTCAGCCGATTCAGAGCTGTAAAAATCCAAAATCTGCAATTGTGCTCCGATTGGGTTTCTTGATACCTCAAATGATAGGTCTCGGGACTTGTAATTGTTAAGCCAAACCGCATTTAAATTGGTTGATTATTTCCATACATTTCACAGAAAAATTGATTCGAAGAAATCACCTTACTATAGCTCAGCCGATTCAGAGTTGTAAAAATCCAAAATCTGCAATTGTGCTCAGAATGCGGTTCTTGATACCTCAAATGATAGGTCACGGGACCTGTAATTGCTATACCATACATTTCGTAGAAAATTCGATTCGAAGAAAATAACCTTACTACAGCTCAGCCGATTCAGAGCTGTAAAAATCCAAAATCTGCAATTGTGCTCCGATTGGGTTTCTTGATACCTCAAATGATAGGTCTCGGGACTTGTAATTGTTAAGCCAAACCGCATTTAAATTGGTTGATTATTTCCATACATTTCACAGAAAAATCGATTCGAAGAAATCACCTTACTATAGCTCAGCCGATTCAGAGTTGTAAAAATCCAAAATCTGCAATTGTGCTCAGAATGCGGTTCTTGATACCTCAAATGATAGGTCACGGGACCTGTAATTGCTATACCATACATTTCGTAGAAAATTCGATTCGGAGAAAATAACCTTACTACAGCTCAGCCGATTCAGAGCTGTAAAAATCCAAAATCTGCAATTGTGCTCCGATTGGGTTTCTTGATACCTCAAATGATAGGTCTCGGGACTTGTAATTGTTAAGCCAAACCGCATTTAAATTGGTTGATTATTTCCATACATTTCACAGAAAAATTGATTCGAAGAAATCACCTTACTATAGCTCAGCCGATTCAGAGCTGTAAAAATCCAAAATCTGCAATTGTGCTCCGATTGGGTTTCTTGATACCTCAAATGATAGGTCTCGGGGACTTGTAATTGTTAAGCCAAACCGCATTTAAATTGGTTGATTATTTCCATACATTTCACAGAAAAATCGATTCGAAGAAATCACCTTACTACAGCTCAGCCGATTCAGAGCTGTAAAAATCCAAAATCTGCAATTGTGCTCCGATTGGGTTTCTTGATACCTCAAATGATAGGTCTCGGGACTTGTAATTGTTTAAGCCAAACCGCATTTAATTGGTTGATTATTTCCATACATTTCACAGAAAAATTGATTCGAAGAAATCACCTTACTATAGCTCAGCCGATTCAGAGCTGTAAAAATCCAAAATCTGCAATTGTGCTCCGATTGGGTTTCTTGATACCTCAAATGATAGGTCTCGGGACTTGTAATTGTTAAGCCAAACCGCATTTAAATTGGTTGATTATTTCCATACATTTCACAGAAAAAATCGATTCGAAGAAATCACCTTACTATAGCTCAGCCGATTCAGAGTTGTAAAATCCAAAATCTGCAATTGTGCTCAGAATGCGGTTCTTGATACCTCAAATGATAGGTCACGGGACCTGTAATTGCTTATGACCATACATTTCGTAGAAAATTCGATTCGAAGAAAATAACCTTACTACAGCTCAGCCGATTCAGAGCTGTAAAAATCCAAAATCTGCAATTGTGCTCCGATTGGGTTTCTTGATACCTCAAATGATAGGTCTCGGGACTTGTAATTGGTTAAGCCAAACCGCATTTAAATTGGTTGATTATTTCCATACATTTCACAGAAAAATCGATTCGAAGAAATCACCTTACTATAGCTCAGCCGATTCAGAGTTGTAAAAATCCAAAATCTGCAATTGTGCTCAGAATGCGGTTCTTGATACCTCAAATGATAGGTCACGGACCTGTAATTGCTATACCATACATTTCGTAGAAAATTCGATTCGAAGAAAAATAACCTTACTACAGCTCAGCCGATTCAGAGCTGTAAAAATCCAAAATCTGCAATTGTGCTCCGATTGGGTTTCTTGATACCTCAAATGATAGGTCTCGGGGACTTGTAATTGTTAAGCAAACCGCATTTAAATTGGTTGATTATTTCCATACATTCACAGAAAAATTGATTCGAAGAAATCACCTTACTATAGCTCAGCCGATTCAGAGCTGTAAAAATCCAAAATCTGCAATTGTGCTCCGATTGGGTTTCTTGATACCTCAAATGATAGGTCTCGGGGACTTGTAATTGTTAAGCCAAACCGCAT